>PTEX01000031.1:1305264-1336359 GCA_003342815.1 Eudromia elegans | reverse complement strand
TCGGGGGCGCCGCGGGGAGGGAGGCGGCCGCGGGCCGGGCAGGCCCGGGCTCCATCCCCGGCCTGGCGCGGGGAAGGCGGCGCGGGCCCCTTTGTGGCGGCGGCGGCCGCGAGTCGCCGTCCCGCCCGTTTTATTTGCTCGCCGTGTCCCTTGCGCAGGTACCGGAGCGGATCGCGGCGGAGGATGGAGCGGTCGCGGTGAGAGCGGCGCCCTCTGCCCTCCGCCCCGGCGCGCGGGGAGCCGCGGGGGCGGCCGGCCGGCGCTGCCCGCGGGCCCTGGCATGCGGCTGGAGCCCCCTGGGCCGCCGCGGGCAGCATGGGCACCCAGGGGAGCCCCGTGAAGAGCTACGACTACCTGCTCAAGTTCCTGCTGGTGGGCGACAGCGACGTGGGCAAGGGCGAGATCCTCGAGAGCCTCCAGGACGGCGCCTCCGAGTCCCCCTACGCCTACAGCAACGGTGAGGGCGGCGGAGGGGCCCGAGCGCGGCCCTCCCGCCCGCGGGCCGCGCGTCACCCCCGCCATGGACTCCCACCCAGGGYGCCAGATCTGCGTCGCACCCTTGTCCACAAAGGGTACTTGTAGGGTGGGAAGGGCTGGATTGTGGCTTTTTCCCCCCTTTCTTTACTCCTTTATTTTGTCTTTTTTTGTTAACTGGCAGCACAGCAGYTTGTCAGGGCGTGTGGTCGTGGTAGTGGGAAGGTGCCGGCTGCTCCAGGGTCTCCCGGAGGCTCCGTCGAGAGCGATGCTGGAGAAGTTGGTGTCTGATGTAATCGCAAGCCATGCAAATCCCGAAGCAGAGCTGGACCATTCCCAAGCAGAGCTCGGCTTGCGCATCCTCCTTAAAGAGCCCAACCTGGGTTCCTGTCGTCGCGGCAGGGGTTAACGCGGCGCTAAAAGGATGGGCTGTGGGGGCTGTAACAAAAGAGCAGTAACGTTATTTCCAGGCTGATGCTGTTATGACTTGGTACTTGAGTGCTGAGAGCGCAGCCTCATCCGTCTGTCTCCTGCGAGCACTAGGGTGTATAATGGAGCCCATGACAGGCCATTAACTATAGTGTCACAAGACTATAATTAAGAGGCGAGGAGTGACGCTCTGCTGTTTCCTGCATCCCCTCGCCGCAGTTAAAACGTAACGCTGCCTGGCAGGGTACGAGTCCTGGGGTGATTTTCAATCTGTCATAGATTTTGCCATCCTCAATGCAAAAGAGCRGCCCCAAGGGCTTGGCGGAAACAATCTCGTGCGGTCCTGCGTCCTCACCAGAGCCAACCTGAGGGCTGGAACAGTGTTTGCTTTCGTCTGAGATAATCACGTGTGAGAGCATCGGGTGCTTCTGGACGCTTTGGGTTGAAGCTGGCAGGATTTAGTGTTTAAAGGAGCAGTGTGGCTCGGTTTCAAGCTGTGCAATAGTCCTGAGGAGCTGTTGCCATCGTTTTAAGAAGTGATGCAAGAGCGCACCTGATCTGCAGGTATTTATGGGGAAGCAGTGACTCAGAGAAGTCGGGGTGCTTGTGCAATTGGAGTAGCAAAYTCTGGAACTAGAATATCGTGGTATYGTTCATCTGCTTGGCTGTCTGGCCAGGCTCGTGTGGTTCACCTTGGAGGAGYTGCTCGACACCTCTCGGTGTCCCTGGAGAGACCTTGTACCTCTGGGCAGCCTGCCTCTCTCGGGAGATATGGAATTRCTCCTTGGGATAAATATTTACTAAACAAAAACAGATGGAGACTATAGCAGGRGGAACTGCTTTGAGTTGGAGTTGTCTTCTAACAGGAATGGTTTTGACTGCTGTTTAGGAGCCTGTTGTGAAATAATAAGTATTACTCGAAAAAAAAGCATGCATGTGATAGTACTAAGAACCATTCTTTTTGTTGTTGTTATTGTTGATCTCCATAGCTAAAAGTTTTGTTTCTGCACCCACTATTTTATGACATGAGAATACCACTTTTCTTAAAAAAAAAAATCAGTAAACTAGTCTTTAAAAAGGCTTTAAAAAGCCTTCCTCTGTCGTCTGGGAGAAGCGGAACCCGATTTTATTCAGTGAACTTTATATGGTTTGCTATATCATACTAAAATATGCTTTTCTCATCTCCACTTCTGCTAAACTGCATGCTTTTTGGCTAATYAGATTGAGCAGCTTTGCAATCGGAGGGAGTTTGATACCGCTGATGTTCTTGACAGCCTTGGCAATCAAATTTCCCCCCTCGCCGGGGTCGTTGGGCGGCTGCTGAGAAGATGCTCAGCTGTGGGGCAGGTTTCACGCTGGCTCGGGGTGCCGCAGGTCCCCCTGGGTGAGCTGCAGGCTGGAGGCAGGTGAAGGGCTCTGTGCTCTCTGCCCATAGAGCTGTCCTGCTCTCACGGCTTTGGACCTGTCCCCCAGCAAGGTGAGGGGCTTCGCGCTCGGGTGCGGACTTGCAAAACCTCCCATTCGTCTGTCTGAGCCTTTGGAGGTGTAGCTGAGGCTGTACTAAAGCTACAAATTGGTGTTATTCAGAGGTTGTTTTGACAATCTCTTGCTTCCAAGCACACCCTCATTGTCATTCCCCTCCCAGCCATGTGCCTCAGCTTGAAACAAATGTTGCACCTCATGCATTGCTTTTTCAGTCTGTCTAGAAAAGGGATTYTGCCATTATCAGTGTAAAGATGAAATATGCTTTAGATGTATTTTGTGGTTAGGACATCCCTTGTTTCAGGCATCTGAGGAAGAGAAGGGATAGAGTAATTGTGCTCGTGCTTTTTGTGTCTTTGGGGGTCTGCTGCTTTTACTTTGTTGCCTGAGGGTAACTTAACACAGATTTTTGAAATGGAGAGTGAAATATGGTCTTCTATGGAGACTGAAATATAGTCTCCTTTCAGCTTTTTTTCTTTTCTCTTTTCTTTTCTTCCCCAGGAAGACTTAACTTTTGGAAGGAAACTCTATATAAATTATTGCTGCTGTTTATAGGTCATATATCTAGCAAAGAGTTTGAAGGTTTCTTTCTTTTTTGCATATACTGTATGTGTGTGAGTGTATGTATATGCACACATTCAAAGGTATGTGTGTGTATATTTATAAAAGCATGATCTCAGCTGGAGCATCGTTGTAACTTCTCTCCATTATTACTCAGGATTCGTGAGCCAAAGCATCACTTCTCAACAGAACTTGGCACTGCACATTGAGTTAGGCACTTCTTAAAAGCACGATTCCTATTGTGCTTAGCAAGGAGTTTTAGCAGGCATGGTTCTGAAGGACTGACGGGTGGACTCGATCCTGAAGGTCGTTTCCAACCATAATGTTGCTGTGATTCTAAGAACGAGAGACCTGCAAATGCTTTGGACGTAGAACTTCTTGGTGGCTGTTAAAAAGCCCCTTTGAAGTGGCAAGGTGCAGTGGGAGGTTATTCCAGCCCCTGTCATCTGAGYGGTGGTGGAATAGCTGACTCGAAGCAAAATTTTCTCACTCGTGGTTGCAAGTCAACCATGTAGACCACTTGCTGCTTAAATTGCCTGCTTGCTTTCTGCCCTTTTTCAGATACCAAAGCACGACAGAAATTCTTGTGCTTGCAGGTTTGGGAGTAAGTAGATGTGGTGGAGCTAGGCAAGAAAATAGGAACTGGGCATGTGCTTAGGTGAGCAACCGCCTTGAGCTCTGCCCGGGAGGACCTGTCGCTCTGTCAGTACTGTGTCATAGCACCTCTCTTGGATGTCTAATTATTCATATGCTTACGCTGAAAAAAAATCTTGTTTAGCTCGTCTTTTGGCTTGCTTGAGAAACCTGCTCGCTTCTGCTCTGCACCACCACCGAGTGAGTCATGGGGAGGCCTCTTTAGACAAGCATCTTTGACGGGCGCAAATGCCATTAGTGCCCTATGATATGGTGCTCAGCAAGCACACAAAGCGGGGTCTGGGACAAGGATGTGAATGTAACGTGCCTTTATCTATCAGACTTTTTTTCCTATAGAAGACTCCTCCCATTCACCTACCACTATTCCCATAGGAAAGGAGGAAAGTGTATTAAAGAAACTTTTCCTGCTCTCGACTTGTGTTAAGAGCATCATAAGGAGGAATTTTTATGTCTGCCCTCTGAGCTCCTTCTTTCAACACCTCCAGGATCCTATGGAAGCTCAGCTGAAAGATGCTGTCCTGCTATAGGAGTTTGGTGGTCATCCTGTCTGCCATGACCTCCTCACAGCTAGTTTCAACATCATCCCTTAGCTGGGGCTTAGTGTCTTTATTAAGGTCCAATCCTAGGTGTTTTATTACTGTGCTGGGGACATTATTGACTTACTAAGGAACATCTCAATTTCTCAGTCCACCCTTATTAGCTGATCTGAGGAAATGTTAGGAAAGAAGATATCTTAAATGCTTAACAACCATAGTTAGTCACAGGTTTTCTTGTTCAGCTAGAACTGTGCGAGCCGTTCCCAAGACCACTTCCCAGTGATGGCTACTCAAGGGACTTGGCTTTGGGGCAGGAGCTGCAGGAACTTCTCTGCAGGCCTTGATATCTATTGCTGATCCTCAGTATTTGCGCATAGCTGGAACTCTTGGTTCCCCGATTCTGGGTCTAGAGCCAGATGGCTTGATGTCCTTTCCCTGGTCAGAAAGCAGGTGAGAAACAATATTAAATGAACAATTGAAGACTCTGCTCAGACCCTTCTAGCCAGTGCCATTTGCCCAGGGATCTCAGAGCTGCTGTTTTAATGACCAGAGTGTCTTCTCATATGACCTTTTTTTTTAAAAATGTCTTTTCCTCTTGACTTTTTCTGTCCATTTAATTAAACTTGAAGATCCCTTTACTGACCATTTCAAATCCCTCTCTTCAGCAGTTGCGCTCTCCATGAAGTCCTCCTCTCACCTCCTTGCCCGTGGTGTAGTCTGACTGCTTGGTGTGTGCAGAAGTGTCACCTGGGGAACCGCTTAGCTTTGCTGTGTAGTAGCCTGCAAGTTAGTCACCGAGAGGCTTATTTTTACCATAGCGGGTGCATTCAAGGATAGCAAAAAAGGGAATCGTTGTCTTCTACTCCTTCCTTGTTGCTGGGGAAGAGGAGGATGAGAGAGAATTCTGTTGATTACCTACACTTAGTTCTTTGCCTCTCAAGTTTCCAGGATCGGCCAGAGAGGTGAAGTCTCTCGTTTCTCCTCCGACACCTCAAGTATTTCACCTGTTTCAGGGCTGCTTGCTCTCTTGTCATCAAGGAGGCAAAATTCACATTTAATCAGAGCTTTGGATGGGAAACAGCTCCGGTATCTCCTGTTTCTCCCTTGTTTATTTGTTACTTTTTGCAGTGAAAAAAAGAGTTGCTAAGGTACCATATTGAAACTTTTCCACTGCCTGTTTACATGCACTGAGCCGTGAGTCCATGAAGGCCCTTGGACCGAGTGCTGTAAATCCAAAATGGGTGAGATAGTCTCCTAAGGGCTGGAATTAGAAGAGGCTTTTTACTGTTAAAGTAGTGTTTGTTTGTTTTGTTTTGAAACAAGTAGCTTTAGCGTTATCCAGATCCTAAGATGACACCGTCCACTTCTCTTTATTTTTAGTATATAAACTGCATGTGAAAGCCCATATAAAATGTCTCCTCCTCCTCCCCCTCTCCATCAGCTTTTGTTACCAGCTGCTCCCTGGCATGTTTTCTGCAAGCTCCCTCGCTCCGCTGTGCAAAGCAGAGCATCTTTCTGGTGCCCTGGCAAAGAGCTGTGCACAACACTTAGGTTGGAGTGCTGAGACCCTCTAACCTTGCTCCCTCCTCATTTTCCTTTCAACTTCCTTAATGCTGCCTCTACCCTGTCATCATCCTCTGACATTCCAGACTTGTCATGAGATGAGCCATGATACAGAAGCATCACATCACACTTGGGTTTTGGACTGTGTGAGAGGAAAAGCTACGATGTGAAAGATCTTCAAGCTCAGACCATGCAAGAAAATTTCTTTGGCCTGTAGAGGAGTCGGGCTCGGTTCTGGATGCCCCTGTCCCAAGACTTGGGTCTATTCCTGCAAAAAATCTGCTGATAGTGAAGCTGCAGCATAAATTCTGAAATCTAGTTTGCTCATATATTTGTTTACTGAGGACACTTTTATAGCCCCAAGATTTTGAGCTTTGTGCCTCAATTTCTTCTATTTTTTTCCCCCCTCCCCTCTGTCACTCTATTAGAAAATCAATTATTATTTTATCATTAAAACTCAGGCACCTCTTCTCTTTTGAAGATACCCAATGAAGGACTTCACCTGTAGTTGTTTCAGTGTGCGGCGCTGAACTGAGGGAGAAATCCTGCTGTGACTCTAACCGAATATGTTCTTGAGGCCTTAATGGCATGGAGGAAACAGACAGGAGGGAATACTGAATGGCTCTATTTAACTGACAATTTAATAAAAGGTGGCGTGCATCTCTGGAGTAATGCTTCATTCGGTAAAAATGCATTTTCTTAAAAAGGGTATCGTTTTGACCTATTTTCTGTATGAGCTTCAATTTTAGGGTTTTTTTTTTTTTCCTTTCTTGGCCAGGTCTTGGGGGTTTTATTGTACCACTTGCCAGGCTCTGCAAATAGTTGCTTTTTGCACCTCCCCAGTTGTGTTCAGAGAAATCCCTCTGCCTTGTGCTTTCTTTTTGCAGGCTTTTAAACTATAAAATGCCTGTTCCTGAAATAGGAGGTCCTGGCTCTCTCCAGGTAGCAGCCACAAGGATATTTAAGAATTGTGGTTTAGTCCTAGGAGAACCATCCTCTCCAGCTGGACTTCTCATTGCCACAAACTGTGGCCTTTTTCCCTTTACCCTTGTTCATCAGATGGTGTCTCTGGTTCATCAGTGCTGCTCTGCTAACGAGGCTGTGCCCAGATTGCTTTGCCTGCAGGGACAACTCGTTATCCTGCGGTGACTGTAGGTCAGAAGGAGGATCTCGGGAGGCTTCAGCCCTCACGGAGAGCCAGGGGTTTGGAGACACAGCTCGAGGCTGGGGAGCTGCAGCTCTGCTTCTGCAAAGCCTCAGGTTTATGAGGGTGAATGGAAAGGCGCTGGCTTTGCTAACGGCAGCAGCCCTTCACAGAGGGCAAGGATGTGAAACCAGCCTCCATCTCCGTGCTCCCAGCTTGGAGTGATTCCTTCCCGGCCACGGGACTCGCTCCGCATGCGAGAACAGCGTCAGGCTTCCAGGATTCCATTAAAGTTGTCATGGAGATGGTCCCCGTTTCTGGGAGCCCCGGGAGTCCGTGCAYTAGGCACATGGTGCTGGAGCCCATCAACCTTCCCAAGGCTGGTGGAGAGGCAGGRCGTGGGATTGCCACGTGCACACTGGGCTGATGTTGTTGCTCTGAAGCTCTGACTCTGCACCCAGCACTTCCCATGTCACAACACACGTGGCATTTGGAGATGTAGATGCTGAAATTCTGGGGCTATTGAAGGTATTTTATACAGTTATTTTAGACTTTTCTGACTTTTTTTTTTTGGTCTGCGAGTAGAGCTTTGTGGCTSTATGGCGAGCCAGCAACAATGAAAATTGTTATGGTGCCCCAGGATTTTTTTTCTCCCCCCCTCATAGACTGCCTTTTGTTTCCAAGTACAGCTGTATAGTTTTTTATGGAGCTCTCAACGGCAAAGCATGAAGAACCTCTTTTGTTTGCCGTGGCGTCTGTGCATAAAATCAATCTTGATTTTCTTCTAACGAACAAATCCACTTAACATTCCCGATTCTGGACTGACTCTTGGCTCTTTCTGTTGGCTTCTTGGGTGTCTGCTGGAATAGTTTGAGCTCTCGGAACAGCTTTGCTCCTGGATCCAAACGCGGTTTTCAGAGGCGGTTGCCATCCTCAACTGAGCAGAGAACAAAGTCCCGCTGTGTGCAAGGGCCACAGTGAAGCTCGTGCTGCTGAACTGTGGAGCAGACAGCTGATAAACAGAGTATTCTCCAATTCTGAACTCTGAATATACGTTTTACTTCTGCTGTTTACAGAACCGAACAAGCAGTTATTTGTTTGGTGGACCCCTTTGCCCATGAGTCCTTCGGAGTTGATGATGATGTTGATGCCTGGAGCAAATATCAAAATAAGCAGCTTTTTGTATCACGGAGTTTTGATCCAAATCTAAAACAAATGCTGAAATGAGGTGGAAGACAGTGCATTCTTCAGAAGAAATCCACGTATTTGGGTCATTTGAAGTCTTCACAGGTACTAGTTCTCACTGCATATCAGCCTGCCTACTTGAAGAAGCTGCCAAGCACATAGTTCAGTCTTGCAGAGCTAACAAGCCCTTGGACAACTTGAGTTGGAAGGAGCTGGCATGAGGCAGTGGGTTCCCTCTGTGRCGTGGGCACCTTGAACTGCCTCCCGGGACTCAAAAGGAGGAGTTGAAGTGTCTGTGCAGCTCGGTTCTTTAGTGGAAGTCCTTAACAGGGAAATGGTTTGAAGGTGCTTGTTCTTTCCTGTTGAGATGGGCAGTGGGAATGGATTTTGTACTTGCCCTTCTGAGCAGGCCATAATGGCCATTAGCACAGGTGGTTGCAGGAGAAGCCAATGTGATGTGCCAGGAGGGAGCATCATTAACCACTTGGAGGCCAAGTAAGGGCTGAGACCTTTGTGTCCATATTCTCACCACAGCTTCTCAACCAGGTTGTAGCATAGCTGTGTAGTGATAAAAGCAGATGCTTCTTCCCACCCAAGACTTCAAGGCATCTGCCAGGACAGTTCTATTATGACCCTATTCGGGAACTTCATCATCACACCGAATGGGAAGAGATAGTACAGCCAAGGTAAACGTTTATACTAAAACGCACAGCCCTGAGGTGGCTCCATCTTTGCTTCGAGTCCTGTACTCTGTTTACCCCTGTTGTTGGTGAA
The DNA here is from genome assembly GCA_003342815.1 of Eudromia elegans. NCBI lineage: Eukaryota > Metazoa > Chordata > Aves > Tinamiformes > Tinamidae > Eudromia > Eudromia elegans. Next base: position 1,327,557 of record PTEX01000031.1, on the reverse strand, counting down.
GATGATTTGTTGCCTGTCTCCCAGAAGACTGGGTATATGAATACATGACCCTGAACAATGACCTTGTATGTTGTTTGGAAGATTTCTCACCCCCATGGTTTACAGCAAAATGTTACATCCTCTTTTTAAGGTCAGATACCTTYGCTGGAGGCTCTTGGGGCTCTTCACCTTCTGAAGAAGTCCTCGGCCTTGCATGGTGTTTGCCTTGTGCCACTGCTTCCTGGCAAAGAGTATTTTAATACTAACAGTAGTATTACAGTAGTAGTTTAGTATTAYGGTATCAACATCTGTAACACCCAGGTTCTTGTTGGAACAGTGTTATCCTTGGATGCYTCTCAGCTGATAAATGGCATTTGGGTTAATTAAGTTCTGCACTGGCAGCTTTCAACTGAATTTATTGGAGCAAAGGAATGCTTCAGCTTTGTAATCTGGTTATATATGCAGAGGTGTAATCCTTGTGCTGATCTTTGCATGAGTTCATGGCTTGCTTGGGATTTCTTTCTTATATGCCTATGCTGACCTTTCTGATGGATTAAAAGCTCAGTCCTTTGTGGAGGAGAACGGAGAGGGTTTTCCCCATGCCTGCAAACAAGTCTTCCTACCAAAGATGTGGCTTCATCTCAAACACACGCCAGTCCACGATGYTCCTTTGACTGCCCAGATCCCTGTGCAAGACACTTCTAAGAGTAGGAGGCTTAGAAAGCCAAAAGTAGGTGATAACATCTAGTCTTGAGCCAGATGAGGAGGCAAAGCTTACTTAACTTACATTATTTTCCTAATTATTTATAACACATTGAGCGAAGGCTGGGCCTTGGCTCATTATTGTGCGCCTCAGAAGTTTTGACTGTTCACAGCATATAATGTTGGCTTTAATGGYTTAGACAATTTCCTTCTTTTGAAGTATAAACAAATTCAGTTCTGTTTAATTAAAAAATTCGTGATTCTTGTGGGTGAACTAACAGAAAAGAGGGCAATGAATTCTCAAAGAGAAAGCGATCCATTTAAGGAGTCAAGGGCCAAAAGTAACTTTGGTCGATCTGTGATTCACGCAAGCTGGAAACAATTTAAAGCACCTCTGGAAAGGCAAAGAAACTTGTCTTTAAAAATATGTCAGTGTCTCACTTTGGTGCCTTTCTCCTCTTTTTAGAAAGAGATCTCCAGAAGTCACCTAGCATGTCCTCTGACCCAGATTTGCTGATAAATTGTGTTCTTCTCCAAGGCACCACAGATGCAAACCTGAGATACTGTTGCCAGCATGCGTGAGCACAGTCTTTGAGAACCTTTCCAGAACAACCTGCTGTGGCTTCTTCTGACGATGAAGATGGCCCTTCATCTCCCTGTAGTGGGACTCYTCCAGCAGTCTCCTTTTGATATATATATTTAGGCAGGGGTAGCAGAATCGTTAACTTGGGGGCTGGCTTATGGATCTTGTTGGGAGGAGAACAGTTGACGTGGACTATCTAAAGCTAAAATGTAGTGCTGCTTCTAGCAGCTCCCCAGCGCTCTGTGCTCTCTGGAAGCTCTTACTGCCCTCATCCCACCCCCAGGGTCCTCTATGATACCCTAAGGAGGGGAAGTTCCCATCCTCTTCTTGTTGAGCAGAGGAGCTGAAACAACTTTGTTCCAGAAGTGACTGTTGAAGGGCAGGAGATCCTGCTCATCTCCCTGCAGGCTGTGGATCGGAATCAAGCTTGAGAGTCCGGAAATGCAAAATTGTCTCCTTGTCTTYAAAACAAAGACACAGCATCAAGTCAAACTCTTGTGCTCCTGGCAGTAATTTATAGGGGCTCTTCAAAGGGAGAGCTGAGAGGATCATTAGATCCATATCCCTCAGTTCTTTCAGCAGTACCAGATTTTCSAAGCAAATGGATGTTGTTCTTGGGGCGAAGTGGGTGTATTTCTCATTAAGATGGGTACAGTCTTTCAGGTAGAAGGTTAAATTTTAACTAACTTGAAGATTTCTTCTGATTCATTTAACTATTGACAGGGAGTATTTTGTGCTCTGAATTAGTAATTTGGGATAGGTAAAGATTCTTGCAATGCCTGCTACATATCCCCATGGGGAAGCTTGGTTTCTAGGCCTTCTTTATGGATTATCAAAAGACATTTTTTTGACTTTTCTAGAGACAGAGCCGGTTATGGTACTAGCCACATGAAGCCTCCTTCTGCTAAGGGGACYGGGTGCCCCACATGGAGGCCGGTGGCAGCAGATTGCTCTGTACCAAGGAGCTTTACAGCTCAAAAAAGTTGAGATGGCATCAGGATAAGTAGCAGCATCAAGGGGAACTGGAAAGAAAATAGCAGAGGAGATGGGCTAAATGAGAGCASCCGCCCAGACTTGTTTTCCAAGCCCCGTTTGTTTTGTTACAGCAGGCTAGGTATTGGTCAAGACAGAGATGGCTTGATAAACGAAAATAAACCTTAAACAAGCTGTTTGCTTTTTCCTCCCAGCGCTGCGTGCCCTGAGGGCCGGGCAGGGCTCCCGCAGCAGCAGCAGCAGCAGCAGCAGCAGTAGCTGGTGGATGGTGGATGGGCTGCCCTGCTGAGGCTGCAGTTTGCTGGGCGGGCGTCGAGCGCGCCGTGCAGCAGCGCCTGGTTGTTTAGACACTCAAAGCCACTTCTGAGCGAGACGACAGGTTGGTTTCGAAGGGAGCTGCTGCCAGCAGAGGGGCTGTTTGGGTAGGGGGAAGCCTCTGTGAGCTGCCCCACATGCATTTAAACTTGCCCAGATCCGCCAGCTCCTGCGCTGCCTGGGTTGCACAGACAAAAGAGCAGCTCTGCCGCAGGCTGGAGGAGCAGCGGGGAGAGGCCGGCACGCTGGCAGAGGCTCCTGCACGATAGTGGCATCTAGTGGCTGCTGGGTGGGAGATGCTGGGCTCCGTCTGCCCTGACATCCCTGGGATCGGAGAGGGGGCTGAGCTGCGGAGCTGCCGACGGTGGGTCCAGGAGGGTCAGCTYGGCCGCCCGCTGCAGCCCCGTGCTCTGCGTGGTGAAGGGCCGAGGGGCTGCTGCTCACCAGCCAYGGCCGAAGAATAGCTTAATGTGAATAAAAGAGAGGTAGCAGCTCTTGGATTTGGATTGCAACTGCTCACAGTTGTGTGAGCTCTGCAAGCAGCTGGTTTTGGGTAGGAAATGGCAAAACCATCCGCACGATGATTTATGTAGTAGCCAGCTGCAGAGCAGAGCCCGGGAGATGCTGCAGGCAGCTTTGAAAGGGGCCTCGCTTTGAGCTGTCCCGATGTGCTGTGTGAGTGTGGAGGCAGTGGGAGCTCTTGGKTTCCCCAAATGTGGCCATTGCATAAACTGTTAGTCTTCGTGAGCCTGTAACTGCAGCTTTTTGCTTAAATGATTGGTTTTTTTCATTTTTTTTTTACATTTCTTTTTGTAAATTTAGCCYATAGTTCAAATCTGGGTACGTCTCGAAGTGCATTTCTTCCCACCCACTTGCATTACCACATAACGTTTAAGTGCAGACCGTAGCTTAAAATCAGACATCAGACCAGCTTGGCATTTCATGTGAGTACCCACAAGTTCCTCAGACCGAGTCTCCTGCCAGTGCTGCGAGTTACAACCTTTGGGAAAAGGGCCTTTGCCCTCTACTTCCAGTCYTTGGCTGAGGATAGAAATGTGGTGTGAAGATGTGGGATACCCTGAGGCCAGGCAATAAAAACAACCGACCTGCAGCTCTTCCCGGATGCGAAGGAAGAGACTTGGTGCTCTKTTTTCCATCATACTCGTGCAGAAGGCACTGGAAGTTAATTTTTAGTTCTTTGCCCAATCTGCCTGTCCCAAAGCAGGCCCCCATCCCTTGTTTCAGGTGGAACAACCTGGGTTTCTGCTACATTCTTATGATGCACCTTGTGTGTCTTCTCCTTGCATGGTTTGCTGTCTGAGTGTGGACATGGAGGTGAAGGAGCATTATTTGCCTGCTTGTTTTTCCTGAAACATCTTCGGAGGAGGGGTGAAAAATACCAGGAGTTTGGGAAGGGGCACGTGTTGCACCCAGAGGCCTGTGTTAGTGTGTGTGATGGTGCTCGACACTGTGGCAGGGGAGGATGCAGAGAATGGGCATGTAAAGCACTGCAGAGCCATTGGGTTCTGGAATGAAGGCAAGGAGGGAAGAGGCTGAAGCACYCCTCTTTTGGGATGCTCCCTCTCAGGTTGCCTATTCTTTGGGTGCAGAATGGGCTTGTCTCCTCTAATGCAGTGGTGCTGCTCGCTGTCCCTTAGAACGGGGGAGATTGAAATCGACATGAAAATAAATATATCATTCACTCATCTCTGGAGGACAATAAAATGTAAACTATGCCTTTTCCATGGTAAAGAGTGGAAATGGTTGGGATTTGAGATACCTGTCTTTATTGCTCTTTAAAGCACYGTGCGAAGGCTAAAATCTGATTTGTTTCTGCACTAAGGGGAAGCTCCTGCTGATGGCTCAGAAGGAAAATCCATTTGTTTTATCAACAAAGTTGTCTGCGAGGTTATTGGGGCAGCAGTGTTCTTGCAGGAGGAGGGAAATACAATTGGTAACAATGGTGGGGTTTTGATGGAAAATCAAGGTTTGAGAGGGGAGAATAAAGCTGATCTAATAGGAGGGAAGGCACTGTGATTTGTTAAAGGCTCTTTGCGTTTTCCAGCGACTGCCTCATAATGGTGCTTTTTGCCTTTGCCAGCACTGTCCAGTATTGCTGGTTGGAGGGGAGGGTTTGGTCTTCGGATGCTGTGGCTCTATAAAAGCCAGCATTTTATGCCACACAATCACGTTGCAGACTGAATGATGCCACCTTTTAAGCCAAGCCAAGATGCAGGTGCTTTCCTTGGAGCTTTAGGTGGGTTGCCACTTCTTCCTCCCTTGCCCAGCCCTTCCTTCCCATACCTCCAAGCAGAGGAGGCCTCTAGTACTCCAGGCTGTTGCTTGAACCTTTCACTAGTTTTGATCTGCAACCATAAAAGTGAAAAAACCTCAAGCTTTGCCCACAGACCTTCATGACTCTCCTGTGATGCTCCTGGAATGGTTTCCTCTGGAGGAAGAGGAGTTGAAGGATGGGCCGCATGCCTTCCCTGGTGCAGCACCAAGGGAGTTTGGGGCTCACTCCTCTCTGCTTTTTGGAACTTCCTTCTCATGCTGACAGTGGCCCATGTRATTTGGTAGTACACGTTGTAATGTGTCCTGGAGAGTAAGTGTGCATGATGTGTAGGAAGCCACTGTTCTTCCAAAACTTGATGAAATTTGAGGTGGTGCTGCTGTCCCACCAAATAGAGGATCTCTTTTAGTGAAACAAACTTGAATTTGCCTTTTTAAAATTTTATTTCCTTGATGAGTATAGTGTTTCTCAATTTCTATTCTGCCTCATAATTGRAAAGAAGAAATTGTAAACTTGGGCTGGCATCCAGTGTCACACCTTCCAAAATGTCCTTTGAGTGCTTGAGGAGGCATCTTCAATGTTMGTTCCCAGTTGCTTGTTTGCACATTAAGTTCTCAGGGACACTTTGACATTCTTCATTTTTCTGGCTGATCCATACCCCCTCCACCTCTACCCCGCCCCAAATCCCTGACTTAATCCTCTCACTTTGGGTAGTGAGAGCAACAACAGCAACAACTTCTATGAATCTAGAGAGTCACAAAGCAGCTTCTAGAGGTGAGTTGTGACAGACTTTTATCTAGGACTGCAGGAAAAGGAGGCCATCTAGGGGGTAAGCTTTTGGGAAGAGGGAAAGAGCTGTGCAAGAACACCCTGCGTTTTGAAGCAGAGTCTGTTTCTGTTTCATCAAGTCTGTGGTCCAGTTATCCAGAAACATGCAGTAGAGCAAGAGGCAGAAAACTGCCCTCTTCAGTTAAGGGTTGGTCGCCGGGCTGGGGTGGTCTAACCTGATTTCTGGCTGAACTCTGATGAACTGCTCCGTGTTTGCTCAGCTTTGTGTTGGTTTCCTTGCAGGAATTGACTACAAGACCACGACTATCTTGCTGGATGGCAGGAGGGTCAAGCTGGAGCTCTGGTGAGTTTGATTTTTAAGTTGTATTTGCTGCGAGAGCAGCGTCTGCCAGCAGAGGAGCATTGCTCGTGCCATGCTGTACTGAATGATGGAGAAGCAGAGCACCCCCTGCTCGTGCAGGGAGCCTTTATTGGCTCCTCTCCAAAAGGAGAAGCAAATCAGACCTCTTTGTGCTAAGGAGTAGCACAAGCAGCAGGTTGTCCTCTTTGCCAGAGTGCTCTCGTTCCATTCTTTCTCCGTTATACCCAATTCTATTTCCATACAGCCCTCGATCACCGGGGAGCAGTACAGTTCTGGCAGTAGTCCCAGACTTTCCGTAACACCTAGGAAGAGGAATGTGCATGAGGGAATAGAAAAGGAGGAGAAGAGCCTGTGGAGACATTTGTTTGCCCCTACAGAAGCCTGGATATTTCTCGACAACTTACCTTAGAGCTTTCTACCCAAGCAGTGCAGCGAATCGAGTTCACTTTCTGTGTTGCAGACTACATTAAATCCCCAGAGAGCAGGATTTCTGGTGTGGCCTGGCACTGGAATGGAGATAAGAGGATGCTTTGGGACAACTGTGACTCCCTATCATGTCAGCAGAGGCAGGAGACCCAAGGTCTTCCTGGCCTGCTTTCTGTCTGTGGCTTAAACTGCTGAGAAACTGCCCCAAGAATCCCCTAGATGAGAGGCTGCTGGGTCTTATTTTGGGTTTCACCTCCCTCTAATAAGGGGAGTAAAARGCCTTTGAATATAGAGTTAAATTTCCACTTCAACACTTGTATCGACTGAAATATCTGAGAATGGCAAATGAATGCCAGGTTCTTAGGCTCAGTGACTGACTCGGTGTTTAATTCAACACCTGCTTYTGGTTGCATTTTCTCATTTTTGTTGTGAATGAACAGAAATGCCTAAATTACCTCTTTTCACTTGTTTTTTTTTTTTTTTCCTATGTGGTTCTTATATTTTTTTGTCCATCTGTTAAGATGCCTATTTTAACATTTCAACTCTGTTTGTAGTCACCTCTTGCTTCTCCCTCAAAACCCTTTTCTTTGCGTCCTGTACTGCTGAAGCTGGAGAATGTGACCTTCTCTGAAATGCTTACAATATAATTTTACAATGCCTTGACGATTCTCTTTTCTTAATGGTTACTCCTTAACATTTCTTTGCTTATCCAACCCAGGAGAAGGGCTAGTGTTTGTCAAGCCTCTTGTCCTAGTGAGCAGGACCTCCCTAGTCCTCTTCCTGAGCCTTCTGTCKGTAGGGGTTAGGTCTGTCAAGGAGGTTTAGTTAGAGACTCTTTCTTTCATATTTGGTTAAAACGTGTTTGGAAAAGTGAGTGAAACTAGCTAGTGCAGGAAAACTGCTCCTCTCTTCAGTGACTGTGTTCTTTTTATGATCTTGTTGGCACCTGTGCCATGGGAAAYGTGATAAATAGCTTCAGGTTTTTCCTGAAACCTGAACTGCTCTGCAAGGTGTTGTCATGCCTGTTTCAAAAGCCTAAGGAGGTCAGTGCTCCMTRGATTTTAGTCCAACAAGAGCTGTGTGGTGTGGGATTTGATTCCTTAATGGTCACAGCTGTAATTTTAATTTTCTTTGTTACAGGGACACATCAGGGCAAGGAAGATTTTGTACCATTTTCAGGTCCTACTCCAGAGGAGCCCAGGTAAGMTTGCTGCCCCTGCTCTGGGAGGGGRCATTTGCTGTAAAAAGTCTTTTACTCTGTAATTAAGAGCTCTGAAGAAGATCACCTCAAGTATCAGAAGGATGGCAACCCTTTTAGGGCACTGTATTTCTTTCCTGGTTAGTACTCTGTGTTTATGAAACTGCAAGAGAGGGGAGGGAGAGGGACAGACTTTACTACAGAAAAGGTCTATTGCAGRCTAAGTTCAATATTAGTTTCTAGATTAAGGGCTGAGAAAGCAAAGCTTATAGAGGACCAGGCAATTCTCCCTCTAGATGTGCCTCTGCATTAGTGTGGGGCCATGTGCTTTCTGGGGCTTGTCCGATTCATTGAAATATGACAGCAGCTCCCCCCATGGACTTCTTCCCGTCTGTGCTGCATTCGAGGCAGTGCCAAAAATAGGGCTCCTCCAACTTGCATGTTTGATCCCACCCTGAAATGAGAGCAGCCGAGTTGGATTTTAGATGCAATTTTAAAAACATGAAACAAAACATTAAATTTTGAACTTCTCCTTTGGGTCTTGCTCCAGAAAAAAAGTCTAGGTTCTGAACATCAGAAATATCTTATAGTAATGCTTTCTTGCTGTGTAAAGTCATCCTTTTAGTAACATGTTGGGGAGCCTCCAGGATAATTCCTCCTTAAGTTAAATGAACTTACWCTTCTTGCACATTTGCTTGTGCTTTAGACATGAGATCACTTTAGACTGGCATGTGCTGTTGATACCTCCTACAGTTTGTCATTCTTGATGGGGCAGATCTCCAGTGCYGCAGGTGGCTTTGGGGCAGCCTCTTGGAAGCCGAGGCCCCCTTCGCAGGTATGGCAGGAGTGCGAGACACAGGAGTGTTAGTGGGAGAGTAYGCAGGCCTCCAACTTGCACCGTTGAGTCCAATGCACGAGTCTGGAGATCAACTTCCTTTCACCCACACTGCATTCAAAAACCTCGTGAGCTTCAATACAAATAGATCCCTTTGCTTGGGACTGTGCCCTCTTCCTTATCAGTTACAAATGAACAGAGGTGGTCAGGGTGATGTTCATAGTGTGGTTTCATAGTTTAGCTTTGGTCAGTGTGAAGTCGCTATGGCTGGATGCCCAGATCAACCCGGGAGCAGCAAGTGAAGAGAGGGCAGGTTGCCCAACGGCAGTGTGTCTAGTATTATCATCTGACTCCTTCTGCTTTAGTCTCCAGCATGACCTGCTCTTCCAGGTTGCTGTACAAAAGCCTTTCCTCCCATGTGTGTAGGCTGTGAGCTCCTCAGAGCAAGTGTTGTGTCTGGGTAAAACGTAATCCAGGAGAACCTGTGCCATGTGCTGCAGCTCCTAGCTGCTGCTGCCCCCATGCAGAGAACGAGAACGAGGACGAGTGCGAGAGGTGAAAGGAATAGTGGTGGAAATGTTTCTCTTTGGTTGGAAAAGCCTGCCTTTGGAACCACTCGTCTCTGCTGGGCCAGCAAAGCTCTTTTGCTTTATTATTTCCGACATTTTCAAGATGAAGTCGCTGCTCAAGGTACAGGCTTGTACGTAGCTCTTTACCCAGGGAAGCAGTATGGAGTCTGAATTGGAGGATGCATCCAGGTGCTCGAGAAAAGCCCTTTGGCTTGGGATGAATTAGCTACAGTTACATGTGCGAAATGAGACACTGCTCTGGGAGAAAAGGAGGACTCCAAAGCAGTTCTGCTCCCTGCTAGGTGATCTCTTCACTGCTCAGTCTCCCCAACGTGTCCTTTGGAGGATTCAGTCCTTACCATTACGCTCGAGGAGTGATAAGTGGAGGAGTTGGGTGCGTATCCATCAGCCCGAGCCATTTGTCACACCCTGCAGCTGCTTTGTGCGTTTTAGTAAGCACCTGCTTTGCAGATATTCTTACCTCCCTTTCACCTTTTTCAGCTTAAACAGTTTATGCCAAGTTATTCTTGTACAAATGCCACTCAGTAGTTAAAAAAAAGCTTTTCCCCTCACTGGCATCTTTGTTCTATACTGAATGTTTTCTTCCTTAGCTTATAAGGGTTAAACAAACTATCTCTCTTTTTTCCACCTGGATTTGTAGATGTCCTGTAGCAAAAGTCTTGAAGTCAGATGATAACAAGGTAGGAGAGAGGAAAGTGGATAGCTGAGGCAGACGTTTTGGTAGAATAGAGAGCTTTAGAAATATGTTGAAGAAACAGATAATTGAACAGCATTTCATCTCTTTTTCCTATTCCATATACTTTTGTTAACTATTAAGAGTTTAAAATACTTTACTCTTTCATAAGAAGTTGTGAAGACAAAGTTACAGAGATAACTCTGGTATTCCCACCAATACAGGAGTACTAATGTGTTACTAATGTAGTATAGGAGTACTAATGTATTGCCATGCAGGAGCCAGATCATGCGATACCAAAACTGGTCCAAGTCTTACTGCAAGTCACCCAGAGAAGAGCGAACCCCGAGCCCAGCCCTTGGCCTTCAGCAAGCACCAGTTTTCACAGCACACRACTCGTCTCCAAAGCCGTGCCGAGAGCAGCAGTGGTTTTCCTTCGGGAACTCCACATTCCTCCTCAAGGGCAAGCTCTCTGCTTAGGGCTGTTCCATTGGGTTGGAAGCTTGGCTCTTCTAGAAGATCCRGATTGAGGCATGGCACAAATGGCTTGGGAAAGGGGGCTTTTTGACACGAACAGAGTGCTGGAGCTTGGCAGGCCTGAGGCAAAGCGGGGCTGTTCTGCAGAAGTGAGCAACAGGTCTGTGAAGGTCTTTGTGGACACTGCCATTCTGCATTAAGTCGTTTGCATTAAAGACTTCTCTGTCAAGTTGACTGTTTAGGTTTATTGTGAACATCTCTTTTACACGGGTTTCTTGTGGGAAATAAGCTGCCRAGTTTGCCATTTTCTGTTTTTGGAGACTTTAAAGTGATAGGTTTTCTCCTAAAGCAACATGGACARAATGTAAGGGCAAGATACTGGTGTCCCAAGTAAGGAAACTGTCAAGAATCACGTCTTTTATTTTTCTTCCTTAAGCAGTGCCTGACGCTTTCTGGCATCCAATATCAAATATGTCAGGGGAGAAAGACTGTAAGAACCTACTAGAGGCACTATGTGCACAAAAAATGCCATATAGCTTCATTTCTATTTCTAGGTACATGTAAATCTGTGTGTCCACATTCGCAAACTGTTTCTCTTTCTAAACATACCCTGGGACACGTGGTGTGTTCTTGGTCTGCAGTGAGGCGGGTGGTGTTTCCTTTAAAACACCTAACTGGAGAGCACAGCACTGAAGTGCCAGCTGAGGCCACAACCCAAGTCTTGGACTCTGCCCGGGATTGGGAATCCCGTGTGTATGCGGTCCCTCGGGGAGCCTTGCCTGTGGGCTCTGTGGAGGAGAGCTGCCATGGGACAGTTTGGGAGTGTGCACTGATCTCACGTGGTCTGGAATGGCTCTCGGTGCTTGGCAGGGTACAGTGCTCGCGGTTCAAGTGCTGGTGCTGTAGTTCCACGGGAAGGATTTTCCAAACTGTGGATGTAYGTGCCCTAGTAAGGGGCTAGCGGGGGCAACGTGCCTCTCTTCCACTATATTAAATTATTAAATTACTATTTAGTATTAMATTTTAGTATTTATTTTACTTAGTATTAAGTATTTAGTATCAAATTACTGAGAGTGTTCAGCAGGTTTGTAGAATGTCAGAGGTATGGCTTTGGTTTCAGGGGCTGGTCAAGGATCACAGRTCCCTGCCTGCCCAACACAGTCTGTTTTAGAGGTGCAGTAAGCAGTTTGGCTTGAGGAAGAGGCTTGTGACACACGGAGACCTCCCTCCTTTTCTCTCCTTGCTTCCCTGRGGTTTGTGATCTCCCCCCACTTCTGGCACAGCAGCTCCCAGTATCCCTTCCCTTTCAGGGGTGTGTTTGGCCAGCAGGTCCTGGCTGCCCTGCTTCACAGTCCCTYCTGCTGGTCTAGAGTTAGTCATTGCTCTCGTCCTTGCGTGCTGGTGGCTTGAACTGACTCTGGAAACACAGGCCACCATCCTTTTACAGCCAGTGTTATATATGGAAGCTTAAATCCCTCATGAATTGTTTCAGGCCATCTATAGAACAGCATAACCGTCATGCAAAAAGTTCCAAATCTTAGGCTAGCCCTAAAGGAATAGCGAAGAACTACAGCAGTCTTTGCTGCAGCCCTTACAGCTTCTCCAGGGGCTGCAGCCACTTAGCCAGGTGACATCACCTCCATGGATGTTGTCCTGCTGCTCGGAGACTCGGGCCCTGCCTGTCAAGCCCTTCACCGAAAGTTTAGTGATTACAAGCAGTGTCTTGTGCTGTTGGCARCAGAAGTGGAATTGCCCCGTGAGCAGCTTCTCCCTCAGCCACAGGGCCAGATCTCCATAAGCTTCTGCTGAACGTGGACTGAACTCCTGTCACAGCGAGTGTCCCTGTGTGCTGCTCTGCACAATAACAGGCCAACGGGGTTGTCTTTGCTCGCCGTGTGGGGCAGTGTGTGCATGGAGATTCCCATTGCTGGCTTGCTTGGGCTGGTGTTGATGCACAGGCGATGGTGTGGAACTGAGAGCGCTTAGTGCCCAATGCAGCGRGGAAATGACCCCTGGAAGTCAGGCAACAAACCCCATGAGAAGGGTTTGGGGGTGAGCCCGGTCTCTGAATGCAAAAGCCTGTAGGCAGGCTGGGGAGAGGAGGAAGAGGAAGGGCTGAGCTGCTGAGGAATTATGTTGGTGAAGGTCCTAGAATAACCTAGGATTGAGAAAGTGCAGGTGAAATTTGGGTAGAGGTTTTCATGGTGTGGAAACCAGGGGAAATTGGGGTATGTAACACTTGCAAGCTGCTTTTGAAAGCAAATATTATTTCAGAAGTATGAAGATATTAGGATGTTCACAATGATCTAGGCTTTTAGAAGGAGAGCTATTTAGGTTACATATAGAAATTTGGCCATTTTATGATTAATTAAAATTAATAGCACTGTTTTCCCTTTTTTCTTTTCCTTTTTTCTGTTGATCCTAGCTGGAGTTGTCAGGAGAAATGAAGCCAGTTCCCTGTCTGCATGCGTGTCTGTGTACTSTTCTCTCTCGGAGCCAAAGTAGTAATAACAAAGCATATTTGGGAGGCACTTTATAGAAATGTGATGGCCAAAGCATGCCCGCGCTGTTTGGAAGAAGTGCAGAGCAGCTGGCAATGCTGCCCATGGGAGGGCAGTTTTCAAGGCTGCTTCATCCATCACACGCTGAGTATAAAGCTTGGTCTCAATACCCATGGTGGAGAAGGTAGGGACAGAATCAAAGTTTTAGACCACTTGGCCTCGGCGTTTCCTCCTCTTTAGAAAACTTGGCCYGAGAACCTTACTTCTCAATGTGTGCACAAGGCGCTGGGCTCTGACTTCGAAGGATGAGCCTGGGGAGACGGTCGTGTCACTTCTTGCATCTGGAAAGTATCATCTTTGCTTCCCCCTTACTATTAAGAACCTGATGCTGCRTTTTTGCTGATGGTTTCTTGCTGCTTAAAAGAGCTCCGAGAGCGCCTGTGCCAGCGTGCCTGAAGACTCCGTCTTCGAGAGTGTTTCTGGCAGAAGCARTATTGACACACCGCATCTTAGGTCTGTTTCTGTGGGCTAAAGGCAGTCCAGAAATAATCCAGCAGAAAATGTAGAGCTGTGCTCCAGGAGGAGCGAGTGGATTGAGTTTCTTGCCTKGGTGGTAGGTGCCTCTGAACGAATGAGCAGCAGCTCTGCTGGAACATTAGGATACTCGGTGGGTCATTGACTTCTGCYGGGATGAAGGTCAGACAGGTTGTCTGTTTCTGCCAAACTTGCTGCTAAATCGTCTGTCATCCACGTGTCCGTGTCTCGAACTGGTTTGTTTTGCCCTCRACTTGGTCTTGTTGCTCCTGGGTTGTTTTCCATGTGGTGCCCGGCTGCTCAGCCCCTGCTCCTGTGATCTTAACCCTCCGGACTGCTGTTACCTTGATTATTGAAGTCACTCAACTTCTTCCCTGACAGGAATGCAGAATGGAACGGATTCTAGAGAGAGGAAAATGTGCTGGAGAGAGGTGTGATGGATAAGCTTTGTGAGGACCTGCTAAGAGCCAGCTCTTTAGCGTTGCAAGAGCAGAAAAGGGAAAAGCCCCTTTCTGCTCCTGGGTCAGGTTTGTTACAGGCTGCATGCTTCACGCAACCTTCCTTCCTGGATCTGCCAGCTGGTCCCAGGTTGTTATTCCAAGCAGCATCAGAAAGCAAAACCACCCTTTCATSCCAGCAGAAACCTGACACAGAGTCACCAAGGCAGGTTCTCCTTGGCAAAGACTCTCTCGCTTTGTAAATGATTTGGRAGAYGCTCAAGSAAAACCAGAATTGGGAGCTCACCTTTCCCAGAGTTGCTGGTTTGTTAGAAAAGTCCATAAATCCCTCTCTGATTCCTCAGACTTGATACATGCTTGTGTACTCACTAGGGCTAAAAATGAGGCACACCAAAAAAATGTTATTTAGCTTCAGACTTTAAGTTTCTGAATATAAAAATAACCTTTTCAGGTGCATTTCTCTCTCTTTGTGCTGTGTGAAACTTAATGTCGTATTCTCTTTTACTAGGGAATTCTCTTGGTGTATGATATCACTAATCGCTGGTCCTTTGATGGGATAGATCGGTGGATAAAGGAAATAGATGAGGTAAGCTGAGTGAAAGACCACGTGGGGGTGTTTTAATGCACCATTCACACGCTAGAGTCTTTATGCCTGCAATGAGCCGGTGTGTGTGGGTAGTGCAAGGAGATAAACTTGATGCATGAGTGCAGCAATCTGTGATTAACAAAGCTGGGAGGCTGCACCCCTGAGATGGGGGTGGGAGTGGTTTTGCTGTGGAGAAGCATTGCAGTTTACTGATCAGCAAAGCAAGAGAACAAGTGCCTGCTCCCGCATGTAAACCCCAAGTAGCAGCAAGAGGCTTGAGATGAGCTAAGGAAACATGGATTACATCTAAAATGGCTTCTAGGGAAGACAAGTTAGCCTTTTCTATCATCTACCCCTTTGCTGCTACTAAAGGGCAGGAGGATCCTGGGTGTGGTGCATCCCGTTACTAAAGGTGAACCGTGCTCTTCCTTCCTGCTTTCTCTTAAAGCATGCCCCAGGTGTCCCTCGGATCCTGGTGGGCAACAGGCTTCACCTCGCCTTCAAGCGGCAGGTCCCGACGGAGCAGGCCCGCGCCTACGCGGAGAAGAACTGCATGACTTTCTTTGAGGTCAGCCCGTTGTGCAACTTCAATGTCATCGAGTCCTTCACGGAGCTGTCCCGCATCGTGCTCATGCGGCACGGCATGGAGAAGATCTGGAGACCCAACCGAGGTCAGTAGTGGGGAAGATGCTCTGAGTAGGGAGGGCATGGCAGCTGACTGGCCTGATACGGAGGCTTTCTGGCTCCCTTCAGGTGGCTGATAGTAACTGTGGGATCTGAAAGCTCTTGACGAGCCGGGGATCCAGTGCTGCTCCACAGACCTGGAGGCATTTCCCAGGGTTGCCTGGATTGCTGCGGGAAGCCTGCAGCCGGCAGTGAGGGACGGACCCTCTGGAGCACAGCGTGGCACATCTAGGATCCAAACTGCTCTGGCGTATCRGGCACCTCTCCCTGCCCTCTAGATGAGGCTGGGGGCAATTAAGCTCACAGCTTAGAAGTACTTGAATCAAATGTTTATGTGGGATGAATGCAAGTGTAGGCACCTCTGTCCTTACCCTTGTCTGAGCCGGTGTCTCCAGCTTTGGGGAGGCAGGGAGGCTGAGTGAACGCAGGGTGCCGCAGGGCGCTGGCAGGGACTGAACTGCGTGCCCCTTTGGGACATGGAGCCRTGTCCTGGAATAGTCCAGTCCGTCCAGCACACATCGACAGTCGGATGTATTGGGAGCTGAGTCCGGGCTGTTTTTCAGCGTGTTACATTTGAAGTATAATAGTCAGGGGCCCCACGTTCCTGGCTGGAGGTGGCAGCGTGCCCCCCTGACAGACTAAGCAGGAGTTTTATCCTCTCAGGGGGTGCCTACTTTCCTCCTAGACCTCGGAGCTAAGTGCCAGACCCCTGTGCCCAGCCCTGCTGCTGTTTTGGCCTTGTGTGAAGCTGCCGCGCTGGAGGGAAGTGCCCGGGCCGAGCTGGCAGCTCGGGCACCGCTCRCGCTCAGGGCGACGGGTTGTGTCTGAGCGGCCGGTTCCTGGTGCCGCGGGGCACCGTGCTCCGTGCTGCCTCCCGCTGAGCCGGGGCGGGTGGGTGGCTTTGGCAGTGACGGTCTCTGCTGTCCCCCGCTGCTCAGTCCTGTCCAGAGGCAGGAGTTCCAACTCCTGGCTTCCCGCACGGCTCTCTCTAGGCTAGCAGAGAGGCTCTCCCGGACTGCAGCGGGCTGAGGTGCCCTCACGTGGCCAGCTGCTGGGAAATCCCATCCAAGCGGCCTTCCCCAAGCAGCTCTGTGTGTTCACGCTGAGCTGCAGAGGCCCCAGGGTGGCCGGTGTTCGGGTTTGGGGTGTCTTGGCTGCTGCGGTCRCCAGCAAGGAGCCCACTTCTTGGTGTCCCCTCCCCAAACCAATCGCAGATGGGACGGTGTCCAGCCCTGGGCCTCGCAGAACCTGCTGGGGGCTTTCCCGGCACCTGTCCTTGAGGTTATCRAAGCGGAGCCCAAGGAACCAGGCAGGAACACGAGGAAGTTCTCCACATCTCCTGTCTGCTCTGCTGGGCAGAGTGGAGCAGGGTCTGCCCCAGGACTGCCAGGAAAGCTGGTGTCTCGAAACAAACGCTGAGCTCCAAGGGCAGAGCTAGCCTAGAGTTTAGGACAGGAGGCCCTGGGGATGGAGGATTCCAAGTCATTTCTTCTCTATTGAAGGTTTTTTGCTCTTCTGCTCTAAAACAAAAGCAATGTAGCCTAAAGAACCAGTGTTGGAAGAACCTGTCCTTGCAGTCTTGTCCATTGCCTCTTTCCTCCCGCCAGTGTTCAGCTTGCAGGACCTGTGCTGCCGAGCCATCGTGTCCTGCACCCCCGTCCACCTCATTGACAAGCTGCCGCTGCCCGTCACCATCAAGAGTCACCTGAAGTCCTTCTCCATGGCCAACGGCATGAACGCGGTGATGATGCACGGCCGCTCGTACTCCTTGGCCAGCAGCGGAGGTGGCAGCAGCAGCAAAGGGAACAGCTTGAAGAGGTCCAAATCCATTCGCCCGCCCCAGAGCCCCCCACAGAACTGCTCRCGCAACAACTGCAAGATTTCTTAGCAGGGTGGGCGCCCCGGGAGCTCCTTGACGTAGCCGCGCTCACCCGCCAATGTACAGATGTTTGCACATTAACCCTTTTGGACTGGATCCTTTCGGATGGGCGTCGGTTGCTTCCCCGGCGCCGCGTCGGCACCGGGCTCGTGTTTGGCTTCGTGGACAGTGCCGTGCTGGCCGGGCCTCCTGGGCTGGCAGCGAGAGGAGCCCGCCAAGCAGCCCTGCAGGAATGCTCCGGGCTTTGCCGCCCCGCCTGGGGTGGAAAATTCGACAGCTGCTGGGTTGGGCCGGGGGGGAAGGGGAAAAGCTCGTCCAGCCTCACCAGAGGAGCGGATTTAATGGAAGATTGAGAGGCTTAAG
The DNA here is from genome assembly GCA_003342815.1 of Eudromia elegans. Lineage (NCBI taxonomy): Eukaryota > Metazoa > Chordata > Aves > Tinamiformes > Tinamidae > Eudromia > Eudromia elegans. The sequence goes on along the minus strand of PTEX01000031.1, from coordinate 1,310,338 downwards.
GGAGAAGGCAGAGAGAGTCTGTGCGGCAGCTTTAACTCTTGGACTCCTGAACAGCCCGCTGTGCAATAGKGATTGTTGGATGTGGAGCGGGGAGAGCAATGGGGACAGGGGAGCGATGGCGGCTTCCACCAGGACGTTAACCTGCTGCTGCCAAAAGAAAAAGGAAAAGCAAGAGTTGGCCAATTGGGAAGCTGAAGGAGGCGGTTCGCTTGCCTCCTTCATCTATTTATGTAAATATTTTATATATATATAAATACATTTTTTTTTTTTTAAGAAGCAGTCAGGGAAAATTTTATGCAGCCGTGTAAATAATAGCATTGGATGAACTCTTCCAGTGCCAGCAGGAGAGGAGAGCTGGGGAGAGGTGAGYAGGAAACGTACAAGCTTTAACAGGCTTCCCGTCACACCGTGGGTTTGCGCTCCGGTTTTCCATGCTCCATATGCAGAAGGAAAGAAGGGTTTGTGTTAGACCCTCCAAGCTCTTCTACTGTGATTGATCCCTCAAAGTCGCAGGTAGGACAGGGGTACGCAGCCCTGCCCGCCAGGCCCTGTGGCCGCTGCCCAGCGGCGCGTTCCCCTGCGCGGGGGCTCCGTTCCTACCAGTGCCTGAGCGCGCCTCGCGCTACCTCCTGGCCCGCGGGAAGGTGGGAAGGGCGGAAGCGGCTTTTCCCCATGGAGTGTGGAGGAGCAAGTGCCGTGTGGGCCTGTGGCGCTGCCTGCCCGGAGCCAAGGACCCACATGGAGAGGAGCGGTGGGAGACCCACAGCAGGGGATGGCGACGTCCTGCTCCCGGCGGCCCCAGGGGCAGGGCTCGGCCACAGGGGCTGCAGGGACGCGGACCTCGTGGGGCAGGATCTGGGCCCTGCTTTGGGCTGGAAGTTCACCTGGAAACTCCAAACACTTCCGTCTTGCCGCAGCGGCCAAGACCAGCGGCCTGAGACACGTAATCGTGGTGGGAGCAGCTTGAGCGGCCCCGGGAGCTCAGCAGAGCGCCTGGCTGCTCCCATAGCCCCTGTGCTGCTGCCCTGGACCTCGGGCGCGGACGGCTCCAGGACCAGGCTCGCCGCAGGCCCCTGGCGCGGGCYGCATGACGCCGTGGCAGCTCCTGCGCGGCCGACGGCCCGCGGGCCTCGGTGGCCCCTCCGCGAGCGGCCCCGGAGCGGGGGGTTTCTTGGCTCGCCTCTCGGCCCCCTTTGTCACCCAGCTCCRGTGCGCGCGGCCGGGCCGGCTCCCCGCAGGAACCCTTTGTAGCAAAGTTGGCGCGGGAGCCGCGCGGGCGGTTGGAGGACCCATCTGTGCCACATGGCACCTGTTCCGCAGCGCGGGGCAGGGAGCAGCACCCGCTCTGGGGGCCGGGATCTGTGGCCAACAGGTGATGTCCCCCCCTTGCCCCACACTGCAGGAGGGCCCTTCTCCTGGAGAACATCCTGGGGACACCCCAGGGCCGCCCGCGGCCAGCCCCAGCCCCGGGCAGCGAGGGTTCCAGGGGGAGACAAAAAGCTGCTCCGCATCCAGCACGGAAAACTGCCCTCACCTCTGCTCCCAGGGCTGTGACTTCGTCACCTCCTCCCTCACCTCCTCCGTCACTTCACCACCCTGCATTTTTTGCCTTGGAAAAACAAAGGAATCTCCCTAGATGGTCTCTCGGGATTGAAAAGGGAAGATTTACCTGCACCGTTTGCTCACGTGGGGTAATTGTTTCTTTAATTTAAGAGGAGCAGGAAAAAAATACAAGAGGGTTCCCTTGCCCCATGGCACCACTCGGCTTGAGCTGCTCTCGGCCACTTGCACCGTTCCTCRCCGGGCGCGGTGGGCTTGGTTYGCGTTGACTGTCCTTTTTTWTTATTATTATTATTATTATTCCTTTGTACAGTCCGTGTTGTTCCACGTGGTTTTGTTTTATATAAATTAAAGCCCTGTTTCGTTCTGGTTTGAACCCCCCTCACGCTGCGCCGAGGGCTGCGGGATGCGGGAGCAGGGCCTGGGGAGCCTCCGCTTGGGCCGGGGGCTCACGCTGACCTCAACCGGGGGGCTATCAGGCCTGGGCAGGGTGAGGGCTGGGGGTTTGTGGTGATGGTGATGGAGGGGTTCCTCCACTGCTGCTGCTCGAAGCTGCATTCTTGTGTGCTAGCCGCCCTGGGTCGCAGGTCTCCGAGGAAAGACCCAGCCCGGCCCGTGTTGGGCAGTGCGGGAGGGATGGGGCAGGCCCCGCTGGAGCCTCCTGCAGGGCCTGCGTGCGGAGCGGGGCCCCTGGGAGCCCCTCAGCGGCCCCAGGACGGAGGCAGCCTGAGGAGGGTGGACGGGCAGGGAGAGGAGGCTGCTCGAAGCTCGGCYTCATTCCCCTCCTGCGGCCGGTCCAGCCTTGGCATCCGCCGGAAGCGGGAACAGGAGCGGGCGAGCGGCGGCCGGGCCGAGCAGGGAGCCGACGCCTTTAGCCGTGTGCTCCGAACCCACCTCCCCGTGACCTCCCTTCGCCGCGGCTGCTCGCTCCCGCGGGATCAGATTTTCCGCTCCCGACCAGGCCGGCTACGCTTGTTTTAACGGCTCAACAGCCCCTGCTGCGGGGGCCGGCGGGGGAAAYCGGATCGGGGCTCAGCCTGGAGCAGCCCTGCGGAAGGGAAGGGCAGGGAGCAGCCCCCGATGCCTCCCGTTCCGCAGGCGGCTCCGGGCAGCGCCCGGCCGGGCCAAGCGCCCTGCGCGTTCAGCCGGGGCGGCAGCAGCCGGAGCCGCTTCCTGCGCCCTGCTCTGCCGCGCGCCCCGCGGAGCAGCCACGGTGCCGGCCCCCACACCTGCGCTCGCTGCGGCCGCCCCGAGACACTCCCGCGGGCCGGCTGCGGCGGTGGCACCGCGCGGGGGCTCCTCTGGGCAGCACGTCGGTGGTGGCGGCTGGGAGAGCCGCGGCCGTGGCCATCCCAGGGCCATGGGGGCCGCGCGAGGCCGGTGCTGCAGCATGGGCGACGAGCCGCTCTGTCTGCCCTGGGCCGGCAGAGGGTTGCCTGCTGGGGGCACCTGGGGACAGCAAATGCCCTGGGGGACGAGTCAGAGGGAAGGCTCCGTGCGCTGCAGCCCCAGGCGGCCTCCGCGGCCTTGCGGACGTGGCGCGCGGCTCCCGCCTGGGGCGTTCTGAGGAACGGCGGTGCTGGAGGTGGCTCCCCAGGTTGGCCCCCGCGGCCGTGGAGCCTTGGTTGGGGCTGGGCTCTGCTCGGGCTCCCGCCATCTGAGGAGCTCCACGAACACCAGCGTGGTGCCAGCCCCACGTGCCCAGGCCCGCCTCGATGAGGCCGAAACGGCCTCCTCTCCCTCGCAGGCTCCTCGTCACCCCGCGARGACACCCCGGAGCTTGGGCTGGAGCGGCGCGGGCGCTCGGAGGGTGGCCCAGCTTGGGGGCAGCGGGGCCATTCCCACAACTGTGCTTGTAGCCACAGGCATGCCGAGCTGGGCGGGACCTCCCGCTGCGGCGCCCAGGGCCGCCCGCACCTGTAGATGAGCCGAGGCCGCTGCAGGCACCACGGCGTCCAGGAGAAGCACGTGAGGCCCCGTGGCCGGGATGGGGCCGCTGGGAGAGGCTGGCAGGCAAACGGGCGCTCCCGTGTGTCCAGGAGAGCGTGGGGCTGCCCGGGCCCACGAGGGGTGCGCGGCTGCCCCGGTCCAGGCCGGGCTGCCCCGGCTGCTGTGCGGCGCCGAGGTGGAGCGCGGCGGGCCGGGCGGCTGGGACGGGGCTGGGCCAGCCGAGGGCGGCCGGCCGGGGCGGGGGAGCCGCGTCCCGCCGGGGCTGCCGGCCGTGCCGGGGGTCAGCGCACGGGGCACGGGCGGGGGCTGTGGCCGCGTCCAGGAACGGCTTCCCCGGCTCCCCCCTGCGCCGCTGGCCCCTCTGTGCCCACGGAGGCAGCGGCCACCGGGCTCGCTGCCCTCTGGGGAACGCTGGGAACGCGCCGGGTTCTGCAGCTGCCTCTGCAGCCGCCGCCGGGACCGTCTGGTGTTTCCCAAGAACTACAAAGGCTCCCGTTGAGCCCGGGCCAGCACGGGGCCAGGGCCGCGGCAAGGGTTAACGCTCCGGGCTGCTGGGAAGTGCGGGAAGAGCCGGGTCTGCGGCGGGGATGAGGAAAACCTGCCCCGGGAGCTCGGGCGGCTCCAGGGACAGACTGGGAGCGGCTGCAGCCTCTGCCCACCGGGAGCTCCGATGTCAGCCACGGGCGCCGCGGGCCGGGCAGTGAACACGGGGCTGGTGGCCGACCTGGGTGGCAGCACCGGCCGTGCCGGGAGCCTCTGGAGCAGCCGCCACGGCCTGGGGAGCCCCCGCTGCCGAGCGGGGCAGCGCCCCAGGCCCGCCGGCCGAGCCCGCTCCGGGGGACAACAGGCTCTGGCTGTTTCCTCATCCTGCAGGAATTTGGCTCCATGGGCCAGGCATCCCCCCCGCCGCCCCCCTCGCCGCTCCTTTCCCTCCCTCTCTCTTTGGAGACTTTCTGCATTCTGCCTTTGATCTTCCCCCCTGTGTTTGCCCAGGCGATCAGCGCAGACGGGGTTAGAGGCTGAGGTCAGCGCCTTTTCCATTCCAAATACCCAGAAACATCAGTGAGAAGGGAGGGGATTCAGATTACAACCTTCCCGTCCTCCTCTTCCAGCCCCCAGCCCCGCGCCGCTGCCCGCGAGCACCCGTGCACCCCACGCGCCCTCCTCGCGCTGCTGCGGGCGCCTTCGCGCGGGCTCCCTCCGTGCACGGGCGCCTGGCCGGGCTCGGGCGGGCGCGGGAGCCGCGAGCCCCCGGGGACGGCGCCGCGCCGCCAGGGCACCGCTGAGAGGCTCCGCGGCGCCCGTGGTGGATGGAGGCGCCGGGCACCGGCCCCGGAGCTGCAGCGCGCATTGGAGGCGCCAGCCCGCAGCGCTCGGCACCGCATCTCCCGCTGCTCCTCTTCTTTGTCCCCTCACCTGCCTTGTGTTCCCCGYGCCCTGCCCCGCCGCCGGCCCGCATGTGAGCTGCTTGGCTTGCTGCTGGAGCCCGGCGCGGCGCAGGCGAGCGGCGCCACGGGGCGCCGGGGCAGCCCGATGCCGCGCGGCGGCCCCGCACGGAGTGTGC
>PTEX01000031.1:1257492-1295026 GCA_003342815.1 Eudromia elegans | reverse complement strand
TCCCGGCGCCGTCGCGCCCCTGTCCCCAGTGCCCCGGGCAGCCCCGAGCGCCCCCGGCCGGGACCAGGGGGCTGCAGGCAGGTCCCGTCCCCTTGCGGGGACCTTGCCCTGCAGGGGCCCCCTCGGCGGGCTCCGACGGGGTCCTCTGCGCCGCGCGGTGACCTGCGCGGCCCTGGCGCACCCATCGAGCTCCCCTCGTGCCCCCCGGCGCCGGTGAGAGCTCAACGTGGGCGCCCGACCTGGCTCCCGTTGTGCAACTGATGCAAAAGTTCAGGGGGAGGGAGTCGGGCGGGTTGCGCAAACGTCGCTTCCCGCGGCGGGGCCGGGCGCCCCCCGTCCCGGCTGGCCCGTCCCGGGTGTGTGCGGTGCCGTGGGGAGGCCTGACCCGCCGCGGGGCTGGGGCTGCCCCTGGTGGCGGGACTGACCCGCGGGACCGTCCTGCCCGTCCCGCCGCTGCCGGGGCCGCTGCCGCCTCCCCGAGCGGCTCCTGCCTCCCCGAGCACGCGGGCTCCGCGGCCGGCCGCCGCTGCAGGCGCCTCTGTGGTCGGGATCGTTATCAGCGGCGGCTGAAGGACTTTGGGGCACGCTCACCCTGCGGCTCCAGGGCCGGCCTCCTTGGGCTCCCGCCGCAGCTCCGTCCGCGTTTTGTGTGTTCCCGTTTCATGGCGCCAAGGATGAAGGGTCGGCTTCTCTCTGGAAACCCCGGCGCTCGCATCCCCACCCCCTTCCTGGAGATCCCCTTGGAAGGACGTGTCCGAGCACGGGCTTCCCAGCGTGGTGCTGCCTATGCGTGGGTCGCGGTTCCCTTGAACGTCATGACGGCCCCAGGCAGTGTTGGGGTGACCGCTGGTCTCGTGCCCCTCGTTAGTGAGGGTTGCTGGGGCCTGGGCTGTGCCCCGCGTGCGGCGGGAGCAGCCGGGGGTGCAGGGCAGGTGCCGGGGCCGCGGCCGCCTCCSCGYGRCTCCGTCCTCTCGGATMCACGGGCCCTGCYGGGCTGGGCCTCCAGAAGCCGTGAGGGAGGAGGCTGAACTAGCAACTTCCCCCCGGTTTCTCCTCTCTGAGAAATTAATAAGAAGCCTCATTCCGTCCCCCCCAACCTTGCCCGTCGCTCAAGCATCACCCGCTGCGGCTGGTAAAACATTTACTGTCCTTAAGGCAAGTTGTTTGCTCAACCTTCCCAGCCGTGGCCCGGCCCGTGGCCGGGAGTGCCGCTTCTGCAGGGCTCCTCCGCCGCTGCCCCGGGCGCCGCGCCATGGCGGGTCCCTGCCTGGGGCGCTTTGTGCGGGGCCGAGGCTGCGGAAGCTGCCCCGGGACGCGGCGGGGACGAGGGAGGGCTGCTGGGCCCGCCGCGCCGCCGGCCTGAAGGCCCCTGGGCTCCKCTCGCCCGGGTCCCGAGCCCGGCTGGACTTTGCCCCGGGGCAGCGCGGGCGGTGGGAGCGCTGCAGCGCGTGGGGCTCCAGCGCTGCGCCTCGTGGGCCGGGGCCGTGCTCGTGCTGTAGGAGCCGCTCCGCAGACCYGCTCCGTGGGGAGGCCTCCCCAGCCTGGCTCCGGTGCCGGGTGTGCTGGGCACCCCCTGGACCCGCTGTCATTGAGCCGCTCTCCTTGAGCGGGGTCAGGGCTGAGCCCGGCTGGTGGGGCACAAAGGTGTCCCTGCGCCCCCGGGAACATCCCTAGGGAAGCCGCCCTGGCCTGGGGAGCGTCCCCGTGCGAGGGCAGCCTCGGGCACCCTGCACTGGGTGGCCGCGGTGGAGCCCACGCGCGGGCCGAGGCTGTGCAGCAGCTTAGCGGGTGATCCACGTTGGGATGGTCCTCCCCGAGGCTCCCTCCCTCGGTGAACGTGCTCCTCGCCTGGGGCTCGGGGGGACGGCCGCTCTTCTCTCACGTCCGCCCTGTCCTGTCCGTTCGCCTCCTCTGCAGTCCCGCGCAGAAGCTCGTGTTCAACAGAGTGAAYGGCAAGAGGCCCCAGGTGCTGCCCCCGCAGGTGTGGGCCTCGGAGGAGAGCTACACGCTGGCGCACGAGGAGAACGTCCGCTTCGTCTACGAAGGTGAGAGCGTCTGCGCGGCGGGCGCCGCGGCGGGCGCCTGCCCGCGCTGCCCGGGGGCCGCTGGCGGGGTCCCGGCCAGGTGAGTGCCGCGCTGCCACCCCTTCCCTTGGCACCTCTGCTCTGCCGCGGCTGGGGTGGCRCCGATGGGGACGCCTGGGTCTGCCCTGCTCCAGCCTCCTCTGCCCCGCGCCGCACAGCCCCGGGGCAGCAAATCCCCCCGCTCGAACCCCAGCAGAGCTCCCCGTGGAGGAGGGAGCCTGCAGCGTTAGGTGGGGACGGGCGGAGCTGGCGGGAGCTCGGATGGGGGCAGCGCCCGGGGCAGCCCGGCGCGCTGCGTGCGGTCCGGAACGAGGTGCCCGGAGCTCTGCCCGCCCCGGCGCTCTTCCTCTCACCTGCGGCCCCTTCTCCTCTCCCAGCCTGGCAGCAGGTAGAGCAGCAGCTAGACGGCAGCCAGAGAGGGGAGAACGTGTGCGGCCCTGTGCAATACGTAGAGAAAACCCCCAACCCTGGACTGAAAAGTAAGTGAAAAGCAGCCCTGCTGTGCGGGCTCTAGGGTGCACCCGTGGAACGAGCTGCTTCGTTCTCAGCCGGGCCGCAACGCTGCCGAGCAGGGCCCATCCTTGTGGTGTCCCACCGGTGCCGAGGCGGCCCGGGGGCGGCGGGCTGGGAGCGCAGCCCTGTTCTGTGGATATCCCGCTGTGCCTTCCCAAGGGAGCCCGAGCGCGGCTCTCGTGGCTCCCCTGGGGAAGGTGGCCAAGGGGCTCCCCAGGGTGCTGGAGAGGAGCCCTCTGCTCCAGCTCCTGCCGCGCTGGTGGGTCCTGTCTCCCCTGTTCCTTGGGCTCCGTGGGACTGACAGAGTGCAGAGGGGCTGGGTGGGCAAYGGGCTTCTCCAAAGGCAGCTGGAAAAGGAGGGTCTCCAGGCAGCCAAGGACGTTCCAAGCTGGAATGAATCTGCCCTGTGGAGCCTCTGCAGTGTCCGGGAGGAGAAGGTCCCTGTCAGGCTGGAGCCAGGCTTGTTGTTCAGGGCTAGGGAACAGGAAACCTCCGGGTGTCGCTTCCCTTGGACAAGGAATGTGGCTCTGGGACCCCCTGCCCCTCGCTGCATTCCCTCCCCTTGTGGCTCCATGATGCTCTTTTATTCCTCTCCCTCTCTTTCAGATTTCGTTCCCATCGACCTGGAGGAGTGGTGGGCACAGCAGTTTCTTGCCAAAATTGAAAACTGCTCCTAGAAGGAGGGAAAAGTAACCCACAAAAGTGAGAAGTGTCTGGTCAGAAACCAGAATYGGTGAGATCTGGAAACACGTTATTTTTTTTAAAAAAAAACCACACTCAAGTGCCCCCGTCTCGCAGCCTGCGGAGGAGGACAGTGGGGCCGGAGCGGCGCCGCGCGCGTGGGGCGCCGGAGCCACGCGGCCCCAGCCAGGATGCCTTACGCGCGGGCGTGCGGCGGCCTCGGGCTCCCATGGACACTGCCCGCCGTGYGAGGGCCTCGCGCCGGGGCCGCCCGCCAGGCCCGCGGGGCAATAAAGCGCTGAAACTGCCCRTGGAGACGAGCGCGCTGACCGGGGGCGCGGGGCAGAGCAGGATCCCTGCGCGCGGATGTGCCCAGGGCGGCTGCCACGGGAGCCCCTGCCCCACAGGCTGAGCTGCTCCRCCTGCTCCCCGCTCGGCTCGCGGGGCCGGGCTCTGCCCGGGCAGCTCCAGGGCTCCGGCCGTGGCCTCCCGGGGTGCTGCCTCCTCCTCTCAGCCTTGCTGCCTTGTGTGCCCCATGTCCCTGGCCCAGCCAGGGCTCCTGCCGCCCCAGAGCATGGGGAGCTGTAGGGTCCATGTGTAGGGTAGGGAAGAGATGGGGCTGCCTTGTCCCTCCCCCTGCCCTAGTCACGGCCACAGTGGCTGCAGTGGGGGGAACGAGGTGAGGTGCTGCTTGGTGCCCTGCTTTGTGGGAGCTGCCGGCCCTGAGGAGCAGCCTCGGGGGTGTCACTGGTGCCAGGGGCTTGGCCAGCCCTGCCAGGGCTGGGGAGCTGCGGGAAGGAGGGGAAGGGCAGTGGAAGGGGGCCCGGTAGCGGGTGAGGAGCTCCAGGGGAGCTGGGTGCTGGCAGAGGGAGGGCGCTGGGGGGTGAAGGGGCCTCCTTGCCTCCCTGCAGCCCTTTGGGAGCCAGCAGGGGCAGGGCTGGCTCCCTGCTGGCAGCAGGTGCTGGGGACACCCCTGTGGGATGCCCCCTCCCCTCCTCTGGGAAGGACACCAGGAACGAGGGCTCCAATGGCGCCTGTGGTGGCGGAAGGGGCCAGGGGCTCTGCCTCCCTCCCGGGGGCTGCCGCCTCCGTGCCCATCCCGGGGCGGGGGGCTGCTACTGCAGGCAGGGCCGGGCACAGGCAGCGGCTCCCCCAGCCCCGCGTGGCTTCCCTCCATCCCAGGGAGGCAGGGGCAGGGCCGTGGCGCCCCCCGCCTCAGCCCAGCAGAAGCCCTTAGGSCAAGGGGCCCTCTGGGGCTGGAGCCGCCCCGTGTGTGCAAAGGAGGCCCAGAAACAGCAGCTGGAAAAAAAATCTGTTTTATTCCTCTCACAGCACAACTGTCCTGCCCAGAGCCCTGGGGCGGAGGAGGCACCAGGGCCCCCMAGTGCTCACAGTCCCTCCTGCCCCCCGCAAACAGCAGCAGCCCCAACTTGGCCTGCAAGAGGCGCTTCCACCGGCGGCCACGGCCCCCCTTCCAGCACAGAAGCCAGGGCAGGGCCCAGGGCAGCGATACAGACCCCAGGGCAGCACCCGGCTGTCGCCGCCGCACGTGGAGCGRGGCAGAGGCTCCGTGCAAAGCCCACAGCCCCAGCCCTGCGTCATGCGAGGGGGAACAAGCAGGGAGCCGGCCCTGGCCCCGYTCCGGAGTCTGGGCCAGGAGGGGCCRCCCGAGCGGCTGCGGAGCCGCGACRGGGGCTCTGCTGCYYCAGCACCGGGTGAAGCACGTGGGGCTCGACAGAGCCCGTCCCTTCCAGCAGCASCAGCAGCACCCCGGGCGGGCCCGAGGCAGGACCTGCCTCCGCCTGCACACCCCAGGTGCGGGGCTGCGCTTGCCTCATCTCAAACGTGCTCTTAGCGCCGGCCTCGGCCTTGCCCTGGGCCCGCTGCAACATGGAAATTCTTAGCAACACGATGCACGGCCGTCCTGGACACCAGCAGTAAGGGGAAAAACCCGAACCGAGGGAGCGGGGAGGAATGATTCAGTCACGGGATCAAAACGGAAAGCCCAACCCCAAGTCCAACCCACCCGCAGCCCTTGCAATCACTAGACGGGACTCAGCCCCCCCGCCCCGTACTATTAATTGATTTAGTATGTGCAATTGTGTGTATTACTATAGTGCAAATAGCTCTGCATTGATCCCGGGGCAGTTGGCCAGGAGGGCACTGCCCCCAAGTGAAACAGGGACTAGTTAGAGACAGACGAGAACCAACACACACATATATTTTATATATATATATTGTATATATATATATATAAAACAAATTAAAAGCAACTCGACCACTGGGAAGTGCCCCAAATAACTTCCAGCTGCTCCTGCTACCGCTGGCACGGCCAGTCCCCACGAGGCCGGACAGGCACTGCCCGGAGCTCTTTTCTAAACCCCTTTTTGGAGGCAAGGCCGAGCCCAGCAGTCCCGAAGCACCCGACGCCCGCAAACGGCGCCCACCCGCGTGAGCAGTGCCGGCCTTGCCCTCGCCGGCCTTGCCCTCGCCGTGGCCGCGCGCCGTGCCCGGGCCCCCGCGCAAGAAGGGCCCGGCTGCTCCTCGGCGCCGACAGCCGCAGCCAGCAGYGCTGGGCGAGCGCCAAGTAGGCAGCAGGGCACATCTTTAGAGAAAGGAGGTTGGAGAGACAGAGCCTGCGCCCGCCGGCTGCTGCGGACGGAACGGMACGGCGCGGCACGGACGGAGAACTCGCTGCAGGGGGAGAGCCCAGGGTGTTCCTTCGCGTCCCCTCCATCGAGCCTGGGACAGCCTCCGTGCATCCAAAACAACCCCGTGACCCTGTAGATCTAAGCTATTTAACAGCGTCCTGTTAAATCACAAGCAAACCACCTAACAGAATATAATTTGACATGCGTGTGAGGACCCTAAAGCAGCAGCCTGACGCACACGAGTTTCGAGGAGGGTGGGACACCCGTGTGGCACCAGGGCAGCGGCTCCCTTGCGACCCGAGCGAGAGGAGCCCCACGGAACCGCGGTCCTACCCTGCCGCCAGGCACGCCGGAACCCGGGGACGGAGCTGGATCCAGGGGCCCTCCTCCGCCTTGCTGCTGGTCAGAGGTTTTCGCTGCAGTGGGGATGGAAGCTCAAGAGTGAAGCGTCACCTGCCCCACACACGTACAGCCTGCCACGGCACCCACGCGACGCATGCCCCACTCGTGATCCCCCAGCCCCAGAGCACAAGGCGATTCCATCCTCTCCCGCCCCCGGTGAAAATTTTCTTACATTTATACATTATTTAAGACACACGCCGATATATAAATTACTGTCTCTATATATAGTATGTATAGGCAGCAGGGCCAGTTCGTGACGGAGGGCACCAGCGGGTTCATTTCCCTCGGTCCTCTGTGTAGTGCTGGAAGCGAGTGAAGCTCATGAAGACTTGCTCCAGGGATATCTGGCTCACCGAGTAGTCTTCTAAGCGATACTTCTCTTTGGCTTTCTCCAAGGCCCCAAAGACCTGCACGGAAGGGCAGAGCACTCCTGGTTACTGCAAGGCACTCCCTCCAGCACAGGGAGAACCACAGCGGGTCGACACCCAACAAGCTCGAGCACCGGCGTTAGCCACAGGAAGGCCCAGGGCAGCAAGAGCGGCCCTGGGTGGGAAGCGAGCCCCCAGCGGGTCTGCTCCATCTACGGCGAGACTYGTCAGCGGCGCAGGCAGCCCGGGACGGGGCAGCGCGGACGGCAGCGCGAGACGCCCGAGCGCCCCGCGCCGGGCTCCAAGCAGCTTCCTCGGGCCAACAGGCACGGCGGGAAGCAGCGGGGCTCGAACTGCCCCCGGCCTGGCGGCGTCACGAGATGCGCTGCCTGCGCTAGCTCAGGGAGCACGCGCGGCGTTCCTGGCACCAACGCGAGGGGCGGGGAAGGAGGCGACTCCCARCCACACACCCCCCCACTGCCCTTCTGCTGCCGACCTTTCCGGAAACATTCCGGGAGGAGACAAGCGCCAGACGTGCTGCGTGTCCCAAGAGAGACGCTGCTCCCGCCGCGGAGGGCAAGGAGCGCGCGGGGCGGCCCTGGCTCCATCACTAGCCACACGCGCGAGTCACCTGCTGGCGCCTGAACACGGCCAAAGGTGAGGCAGAAAGCCACCTTTTCAGGAGCTTCCTTTTTAAAAATCATACGCGTTCCAGACAAAGCCTGGAGGAAAAGCCGGATGAGCTTAGCACGAAGGGCTCAGCCTAACACAGACAGCAAGCGAGGGGCAGGAAAACATCTGCCCCTCCGACACCCCCTTCCTTCTGCGAAGGGGAAGAGCAGCGTGGGGCCAGGCTGGCGGGTGCTCAGCATGCCCTTACCTGTGCCCAGCTCAGGTTCTTGTTGGTCAGGTGATAATGTACCATGCCCTGGTGTTCATGTTTGAGAACGCTCCCTGCGAGAGAGGAGCACAAGGAGGCTACGCGTGAGGACGCCTGCGGGCAGCACCGGCCCTCGCGCGCAGGGCGGCCGGCCCCGCCGCCCGCCGTACCTGGGAAGGTCTTCTCCACGAAGGCCTTGAAGGCGAGCARCTCGCCCTCCTCCTCGCTCCGCGTTTTGGCCAGCAGCGTGTAGCCGCTGCCGAACTTGCTTTTCAGGTGCTGGGGGCTGCCCAAGCACTTGAACTGCCCGTTCACCATGATGGCCAGGCGGGTGCACAAGGCCTCGCATTCTTCCATGCTGCAAGAGAGCAGAGGATTTGTTCAGCACCGCAGCAGCACCGGCACGTCCCAGCCCTGCTCGGACGTGGCTGGGAAGCAGCAGAAGCTTCTGGGCTGGAGGTGGAATCTCTCCTTGCTGGGTTTTCTCCTGCCTCCGAGGAGGGAGAACTGGGTAAAGCCACCTGCTGCCTGGCTCTGTCAGCACAGCTCATCCCAGGCTCTGGAGACGGATCCCATCCCCTTGCCCCAGTGCCCTCCTGTCCGCTCCCAGCCTCCCACTCCAAGATTAATCCAGAAAACTGTCACCTGTGGGAAGTGAAAATGATGGATTTGCCACACTCCCGTGTCCGCGTCACGGCGTCCCAGAGCAAACGCCGGGCCACGGGGTCCATGCCCGTCGAGGGCTCGTCCAGGAAGATGACAGGGGGGCCCCCGATGAGAGCGATGCCAGCACTCAGCTTCCGCTTGTTCCCACCGCTACGGAGGAAACCGCAACGGGGACAGAGAGAGAGAAAGGCCTGAAGTGAGCGCGGGGAAGCCCCGCACGACGAAGGGGCAACAGGAGCCCGGCCCAGCGTCGCGACGCGCGGCACCCGCTCACCTGTAGGTCCTCACTAGCTTGTCGGCGTGGGGCTCCAGGAGCAGCCCCCGCAGCATGTTCTCCACGCAGCTGCCGATGTAGCGCTCGGGGATGCCGCGCAGGCGCGCGTACATGCTCAGCGTCTCGCGGCCCGTCATGTGCTCCAGCAGCGCGTCGAACTGCGGGCAGTAGCCGATGCGCTGCTGCACCTGGGGCAGGAGGAAGCCAGAGGGCATTAGCTCGGCGGMGGGCTCCTGCAAGGAGGTCTCCACCCTAGGAGGATGGCGCTGGCCTCGGCACCTACAGAGTTTCCCGCATCTGTGCAAGGTAGAAAGGGAAGTGCCTGATTCTTCCTGCTCAGGGTAATGGGGATTGAGCCACAACTCGGRGGCCGCGCTCAGAGCGAGCGGGATTTTCTCCGAGTTGCTGGAGCAGCGGGTGAGGGCAGCGGATGGGCACACAGAGCGCAGCCGGGGAAGGCAACCTGCGCTCTCATCGCTCACGCTCTGCTGCCTAAGCTGATTCCTCGCTGTGAGGGTCCTTTCAGGGCGCTCAGACGTTCAGGAAAACAAAGAACTAGACACCTAGCAAGCAAAAGAGGAAACCAGCCCTTCAGGAGGCTGCTCTGGGAAAGACTGGTACGACAGGGCCCCTTCCCTGCTGCCTGAACCTTTCCCAAATCCCGGCTTCCTCTGGAGACAAGAGCCCAACAGAAGGTGCCAAGGAAGGAAGTTAACAGGATTGGACTTCAAGTTCGCTCTTCTCCCTGTTCTCAATGCCTGACGYTGCCTAGGGCCGACACGGTTAGATGCATGGAGGGATGGAACTAAAAAACGCCCCATGCTTTGAAGCGCGCAGTTCGTGACTCATCTCTTGCTTCGCCGAAGGGAACGGGCGACTCGCAGCAAGGAGAGCTCCAGCAGGAAGGATTTCCCCTGCTGGTTGCAGAGGGCCTGTCACCTGGCAGCGGGCGCTCCCTCACACCTCCACGCGACCGGTTACCGAGCTGAACCCTTCTGAGGAAGGTTGTGCCACCCTTTCGAGGTGTGACCTCCATCCACTTCCTGTGTGCCCTCCYGGCTGAGGGGAGGCTGCTTCCAGATGGGCAGATTAACAGGCCAGAGGGGGCTCAAGCAAGAGCCCACCATCCCTACAGTGTTGCACCGTGCCCCCCGCAGAGGCCCCGGCGAGCTGACACGCACTGCACAGCCCAGCAAGGAGCAGGACTGCTTGTGGCTTTGCCCTCCACCCCTGCAGCCTTCGGTACCTTTTTGATGTTGGCCAGGATGCTGTGGCCGTCCACGAAAGCGTCGCCTGACGTGATGCTCTCGTCGCCCGTCAGCATCTTGAAGGTGGTGGTTTTGCCCGCTCCGTTGAAGCCGAGGAGGCCAAAACATTCGCCTTTGCCAACGGCCAAGGAGATCCTGTCCACGGCCAGCAGGGAGTCCCGGCTGTCGTAGACCTGCGGAGTGCGAAGTGGGAGCCGAGCGTCACGGGCCGCGCCAGCAGCGCCACGAGGCCGCCCGCGAGGGGCACGCGGCCGCTCGGAGCAGGGCGCCCGGGAGAGGTCCACGCTCTCCCCTCACCTTCGTGAGCTCCTTGATGACCAGGGGGCTGCTCAGCGAGGACAGCAGCTCTGGTGGCGATTCCAGGACCTTCTTCCTCTCGTCGGCTACATCGCGGTCCTCCGGCAGCACGGGCACCCGGTTCAGGAGCGCGACCTGGAGCACAGGCAGGGGGACGTGTTGCTGCTGTGGGGCAAGCAGGTTTCCCCGGCCAACCCGTGGGGCACACGCTCCGTCAGCCAGCTACCTCAAGGGCTGCCCCAGTCCACCCGCCACCCCACATACCCCAGTGAGCTGCCCTCTAAGCAACACATTCAATGGGTGCTCTCCCACAACGATCACTTAAGTGGAAAGGCACACAGTCTATGGGGCTTGGGAGCTCTAGCTGTTCCTAGTGGTACTTTGTGCAGAATCCTAGAAAGAGAGAGAAGAGGGAACTGGAGCCCTGACCACCGGACCTGARTGACTCCAGGGACCTTAGGAATTCAGGTCACAGCAACATCTGGACCTGATCTGACAAGACAGGGCCTACTTCTCCCTGCCAGGTGCTTCAGCTCACCCATTTTCTCCGCCTGCAGATGCCACAAATCAAAGTTTTTAATCGCCAGAGAAGGTTTGTCTCGATGAGGAAAAGRAGGAAGAGGAAGGAGAAGCCCTGGATGGTCAAGGATGTCAGGTATCGTCCAATCCCAGRCGTCTCCCAGGAAAAGTAGTTCATCTGATAGCTGATATCTGGAGCAAGGATAAAATAAAACCAAATTTGGATCAATCCACATTCTGGAGTTGCTCCAGAGAAGGCTGGGTGCCCATAGCTTTGCCAGGACCACCTACATGCCAGCCCACACTGCTCAAGGCCTGGGATCCCTGCACCCACCTCCCCTTGAGCCCTCCCACAAGAGAACTCAGGCCCCAGGAGGGATCTGGTGCTGTCAGAAGATGCCYAGAGGAGATTCCCAGAGTGGGTCTTTCATTCTTTCAGGTTTGGGGGCCCAGATCAGCACGGGTATTTCCCAAGGCCACATTTCCTTCCAGAATGGTCAGCACAAAGTTTTCCTTAACAGGATCTCCCCATTAGCCTCAAATGCTGCCCAGTTTTTCCTTTAAAATGGTACCTGAAGCTACTGCCCAGGCAGAGCTGGAGGCTCCGCGATACCGGAGCATCCCAATGCCTGAGACACCTCCTGTCCAGGTGCTGGCTGGGGACACGGGCACTCACACAGGAGACATCAAGATGCTGTGGGGSGTTTCGTCCTCCCTCTACCCCTAACCCAATCCTGCTCCTCCAGCTGCTCCAGAGAAAATAGAGCAAATCTCCCCTACGCTTCCAGCCCAGCACCACAGCTGCACAGCCAAACCTAGAGCTGTGTGGGACCCAGGGCAGCGACTTCAAACTACCTCAGGAGTCCAGGCCCACCACTCCCCTAAAAGACAGAACCCTCAGGGAGCCCGTGGCTGCCGTGGAAGGGCCGACGCTGGCCAGGAAGGACAAGCAAACTCACTGAATGCCTTGCAGATGAAGATCGCTTCGACGGAGGAGGTGCAGAACTGAATGAACTCATAGTTCTGGTAGAARTCACTGATGCACTGGCCCAAGCAGTAGTTGGGTAAGACGAGAAAGACTTTATCCAGGGTTCGGGAGAGATCCACCAAGCCCAGTTCTGAAGAAAAGCAGCACGTGAGGATCAACAGAACAGATTCGGCTCTTTCYAAGGAAAGATCTCAATATATTCATCAACATTCAGAAGGAGAACCCGTGCAAATTCTGCCATGCTGACTACACGAGGTTGGACTGTCACCTTGGTTTTTCCCTTTKTGTCACCTCTGGGTGTGTGGCTGGATCTTTTTAGTGAAGGGAGGATGGAGTGCTGGGCAAACGAGGAGGACTCACCTGGAATGCTCATGATGGTGACTGCGAGGAAAGTGGCCGTGCCCGAGAGGATGTTGAAGATGGTGAGACGCGTGTAGGCGGTGGCCGCCACCGAGAAGAAGAAGCTGAGGAGGTACATGAGGGGGATAATGGCCCAGCCATAGAGGAGGAAGATCAGCATCACATCAACGAGGTGGCTGTCCTGAGTGAAGGCTTGCACATCAAAGGCCTGGAATATCACCTGGGGCACARCAGTGTGAGGAGAGTGCACGTTAGTCCTGACTCAGTGATACCTCCTGGCATGAACAGCCCAGGCTGCAGGCACTGTCCACACCAGCAGCCTGAACCTGTCTCCAGGGGAAGCTCCTGCAAATCAGGATGGAAAAGGGCAAATCCGACCCCTTAGGAATTTTCTCACCAAGCTCCTATCTACTTGGTGTTCTAGTACCTCTGTCCTCTCTCTAATTCTTTRTAATAACATCCTTTCTTCTCCATCCACACACATCCCAGCTCTCCCAGAAGATCAGGCACTCCACACAGTAACACACAGAGGCCAAGCCTGGGGCATGAACAGCTCAAGCAAATTGTGGGGAAAGGCAGAGGCGAAGGATTTTGGAGACACTGAAGGAGTCAAAACTTCTCTTGGCTATAGGACAGAGCCGGTGTGGGAGCCCAGCCATGTAGAGCACCCAGCACCAGCCTGGGAATCCCCAGCAACCTCCCATCAGCAACATGGGTTTCACCATGATGGCAGGGACCTTGTAGAGGGTGTGACAGGAGGGTGTCACTGCTGACTTACCAGCATGAGAGCACAAGGGATGAGGAAGTTGATGATGTCCCAGAGCAGGGCAGAGAGCCAGAAGTTGACCACGTAGACTCCGCTGACGAACTGCACGTGCTTGGCCTTGATGGCCCGCTCGCTGACCAGGAGGAGCGCGAAGGTGCTGGCGAGCGAAGCCATGCCGTAGAGCAGGTTGATGGCGATGGCGAAGCCCGTCTGGCCTCTGCGGGGAGAGCAGCAGGGCTGGTTAAAACAAGGAGGGCCCAACAGACYGACCCTGAGGCTGCCTGAGGACAGYGCACCCACGCGATGCTTCAGGAAGAKGTGTTGATGCCAACCCCACCTGGCTTCCCTGCAACTTGAGGGCCCTACCAGCTATGGAGAGCACCCTGCCATCCTTCCTAGTCACGAACCTGCAGCAGGAGCTGAACAYAGGCATGCTCAGCCCTGGCAGGTCCCAGTAACTTCAGCAAGCACTCTGCATTCCCCTGGGACTTCTTCCTCACAACACCCAGCCCGGGGAGTCAATCTGCCACCCCAAGACRCCAGACCAGTGCCTGGGTGCTTCAGTACTGGAGAAATGTGAGGACAGGAAGATGAGCACTGCATGAGGGGTGCCAGGTCAGAGCAGCTCTGCCTCCAACACGCTCAGCTCTTGTGAAGACAAAGCTCCCCCATTAAACCAGCACGCATGAGGAATGCCCAGAAATAAAAGCGTATCTCAGTAAGACCCTGAAGCACAGCCCACCTAGCACGCCACAAGCCTTCACCCTGCTGCTGCAAGGTCTCACACAGGACCCCTCTTGTGCAGGTGAGATTCAGAGTCACCGGGTACAGCGCTTCCTACACTGTACAGTTCCCTCTGAGCCCGGGTGCAGAAATGAGCAGTGAGGATCCACAGGGAAAATATCTCTAACCACAGGCTGTATCGGGTTGAGTGTGTCCMTACAGGGAAACACTCAACCCCTGAGGCACTTGTGTTGGGTGAAGTGGCTGCCAGGCCCAGGCAGGTCAGAGATACCCAGCTTTGGTCTCCTGACCTCCTAAGTGTAACCACAGCTACGTTCAGGAGCGAGAAACTCCCGGCTGGCTTCTCCACTGATGTTAGCACCCMCGAGCACAACGAGGCCGCTTGCAGCAACGGGGGTTACGAGCCCGAGCAGGAAAGGAGCGCTGGAGAATCGGACTTACTCCATGAGCTGGTCCTTGGCCTTCTCGGTGATGTTGCGGGGCTGCGGGTAGTTGGTGACCGCGATGGAGGCGTTGGGGCCGGCCAGCGCGCGGAAGACGGCGTTGTCGGCCAGCGCGAGCGCCGTGGCCGGGGAGTGGTACGCCTGGTTGTTGAACAGCGCCGTCACCACCGTGCGGTTCCCGGAGCCCTCGAAAGAGGCGGCGGCGACGCAGTGCTCGTTGAAGGCTCCCCCTTCCTCGGACGCGCGTGAGATGAGGTACTCCTCCAGGCCGCCTGCCAACACCAGACTCCAGCAAATAAAGAGCAGACCCCCCACGGCCAACAGCAGAAGGATTCTGAGCCACTCTAGCCCTAACAAGGACCCCAGGGTTATACAGAACAGAGATCTGCTTAGGGTGACCTGGGGCAGGAGCCAATTGCAGGACCCTCCCTCCTGTGTGGAGGTSACAGCAGGTTATGTTGGATATATCACAGCTGGGAGCCAAGCCTCCCTGCAAGCATTCCCACGCTGCCACCCTGGCGGGAAGAAAACCACGGCTTCTRTACACCTTTCCCAGCGCCATCTGCTCCACTTCTGCCCCAGGACTCCTTACCTAGCACCTCCAGTGGCGACTGGTGCTGGGAATCCAGCAGCTCCACGTACTGCTCGGCTAACCTCTGCGGCAGGCCCGACGTAGCMGAGACGGAGAAAGGCACAACAGTCTGGCCGTAGGGCTCCAGCTTCAGCCTCAGCAGGGAGGAGTCCCTGGGTCCTGGGAAGGTCTTGGCAACAACGAGGGCAAAGGCAGTGAAAACCAGAGGCACAAGGAACTGGGCGGCCACCATCTTCCAGTTGCGCCAGCTGTACATGGCTCGCTTCATGAACATGGCGTAGAACTGCTGGCAGCAGAGGTAGAACTGGCGGGACAAGAGAAGGCAGAGGTCAGGCTCAAGCCCCACCAGCTCCACAGCCACGTAGCTGCCACGTGGTTTATGCAGGGACTGAGCCCAAAGGCCCAGTGCCCTCCCTGCGTTTAGCCCGCGAGCTCTCACKCGAAGCCCCTAAGGCCCCTTGACTTCAGAGCAGGAGGTCGGCAGCCTTTACCTGAATCCCCCTTCTCAGCATTTGAGGATCCCAAACAGGATTATTGTAACAAGGCTCCCTGTACAGCAACGGGGCAGCTCCTCACTTCACCCTCAATAATTACAAATAGCAAGCAGGGAGACTTGCCTAGGGCAAGCTGTGTCCTGTGCTCCCCGCTGCAGAGATCCCTTTTGTGAGCTTTTCCTCGCGCCCTGGTACCCCACAGCACTCACCCCTGTGTTGAGTTTGATGCTGGAGCAGTCCTCTGTAATAAGCGCCCCGCTGTCATCCGTCATATCTGTCATTCCACTCAAGCTGCTAGAATCATCCATGGCCCAGTCATTGGAGCGTCTCTCATGCTGGTACTGGAGAGCAGGGAGCTGGATAGCCTGGATATCCATGCTGGAATCTACCAGCTTCCCAACCCTGCCAGGAGAAGGGAAAGCAGAGGATGAGGCGTGAAGCTGGACAGGAGCAAGCAGTTCTGAGCTAGAGCAGCCAAATCCCAGAGACAAACCCCAGAAATGCCTCAGTGAGCCCTAGAACAACCCATCTATATTGGACCAGGGCCTCCAACCTTCCTTCTCAGAGAGGTAAGAGTCAGGACAGAGACAAGAGGCACCCTTGCCYCAATGCTGTTCGGAACTCAGGTCCCGGTACCCTCTGGAAAGCTTTGGTAGGAGAGAACTTGGGTCTGTCTGAAATGTTCCTGTGCTGCAGGTCCCACTCCAGTCAGCCCTAGAGGGACCCCGACYCCAGCTCCCCGGAGAGCCGGGTGCRMTGGGCGCTCAGGGGTTCAGRGYRAGGTGCCTTCCTGCCACACTCGGGCACKCCACGTCCTGTGAGCCGGGCTGCAAATGGGTTTGCTGCTGCCGCTCAGCCCCTTGCAGAGGGAGCTCAGCCTCCCTTCCTGCCCTCCGGCTTCTCACCTCAGAAAAACCTCCTCCATGGTGGTGACAGAGGCACCATAGCTGGCAATGCCCAACTCTTCCTGCTTCTGCTCCAGCTCCGTGAAGAGTGCCTCAAACCTGCAAGGACAAGCGAGGTGTGAGATGCTGCCACTTAACCCTTCCTTCAACAGCTCCACCAGGCAGAGCTCTGGTCTATTTTGGAGTGCCAAAAAACCAGCGTCCCCTGTATTTAAGAGATGTGGACAAAGCTCCAGAACAGAGCGCACTGAACCGCCATGCCCGGGATTTCAGGGATGGGCAGAAGATGACAGAGGGTACTTGGGGACTCCCCTGCTGCTCTCTTTTGCCTCAGGGAGCCTCAACTACTCATGCTGCATCTCTCTCCAGAGACCTGACACTCTCAGAGCCTCCCTGGCTCCTGTGTGAAGGCTTTGGCCCGGGTCCCAGTTGCACTGAAGGGCCTGCAAACATCTCAGACACAGTCTGGTAGATCAGGGGCACTCCAAGGGGTCGGTGGGACAGCTCTGCTACCAGGGCCTAGCACCTCTTCAGCAGGCTCCTGAGGCCCAAGCTAGGCTGTATATCTGCATGGGGGAGAACAGGATCACAGCTGTGCAGGCCAGCAAACAGGACGGGAACACTGCAGAGGTGTCCCCGTTCCTCCGGAGCTGCGAAAGCCCCGCTCTCTGCTCGGSTGGCACCACAGACCTTCCTTCCCTCCAAGGACTCCTTCCTCTCATCATCGCGGCTCTTTCAAGAAAATGGGTTTTCCARTTGGCAGCTAAACGCTCAGAGGCTGTGTGAACGCGACAGACTTGCAAGGGGWTGTTATTTGGCTCTCGTGGCATATTCTGATAATTTCTCCAAACCAGCCCTTCCTTGTCTGAACAAGAAGGGAAGACCTTTTCTGCTTCCAYGGCCTACCCTCTGCACCATAACAGTTAGCAGCAGCTACAGCAGACCGAGAGGAAGACTCCGTGAAAGGAACTGGATCCAGGGCCCACAACAAGCACTTTAACCACGCGGTTGCACTTCCTCCTGTGCCTTCCCAGAAGACACAGACACCGAACTCTCATTCCCAGCAAGTCTGCGACTGCCCCAGCTCGGGGCCCTGCTGCGTGCAGACGACGGGAAGCCCTCGGCGGGGGGAGGCAGGATGCAGTGCTGTTACCTGTGCGTGCTCTCTTTGGGCAGGATGAAGGACAGCTCCGCCCCGGCATTGCTCTCCATGGTGGCGTTGGGCACGTACTGACAGATGAGGCGGGAGATCTCCCCCAGGCTACAGTACGGCTCTTTCACCATCACCATGTGATATCCTGCCCCTGGGCAGACGCACAAGAGAAGGGAGAGAAGTGTGAATACCAGTGTAAGCCGGGGCAGGCCTGAGCTGGGGCAGTGCTGGGGCACAAGACAGAGGCTGCTAAAGGCTTTGCAGGGCCTTGCTGGCTGTGCCTGGGCTCCAGACATGATGCAAAAGCTAGTAGGAAGGGCTGAAGGCGAGCCAAGAAACAAGGCCTTCTTGGCATCAGCCATCTCTGAGACCTCACAGCTACATGACTGTGAGGAGAGAGCGTGGGTATGCATCTCCAAAAGAAAGCAGAACATCATCAAGGAGAGAAACAGTGAACAGACGAGGGATAGTGGGTGTCCTTCCCTGCTTTATAACCCTTTCACACACTGCCCTATGATGAGAAGAGAACAGGCACTGCCATCAGATCAGGTCTGGGGCCCTCCTTGCTCTGGCATGGCCTATGTGCTCCTCCCTTACCATATTTACGCTTGAGGAAGAGAGAGGAGCCACAGCACTGCAGCTCKCCCTTGGCCATGATAGCGATGCGGTCCCCCAGCAGGTCAGCCTCGTCCATGAAGTGGGTGGTCAGCAGGATGGTCCGGTTGCTCCTCTGCTGCTGTAGGAGGTCCCACATGGCCCTGCGTGAAGCGGGATCCATCCCCGACGTTGGCTCATCCAGCATCACCACCTGCACGTAGGAGATGGGCCCTGACTGAGAAGGGGCTGGGAGATGTTCCTCAGCAGCACAAGGACCCAGCGGGAGCCTTGAGCTCCTAACATGCATGGAATGATCCTCTTTGGCAGAGCAGCTACTCAAGCAGCCRCGAGAAGAAAGCCCTCGTCACTCTTCTTGGAGAAAAAGGTTCAAGTCGTACTTGCCTTGGAGTCCCCGATGAGAGCAATGCCGATGGAGAGCTTGCGCTTCATGCCGCCGGAGAGGGCCTTCGTCAGGCAGCGGCGTTTCTCCTCCAGGTTCAGGATCCTCAGTATGTGGTTGATCTCCTCGGGGCACTTGGAGGACGGGTAGCCCTTCAGCTGGCAGCCAAGAAGAAGGAAGGGTCAAGTTTACCTGCGGGGGTAACGATATCCCGGCCAAGGACTCTGCTCACCCCCTCAGCAATCCCTCGGGTGTTCGRAAATCCCCCACACGCTCCACCCCTTTCTGCATTTAGTCAGGAAGGCGAGGAAGGGCAAGGAAACCAACTCCTTGCCCACGGAGAGAGCCCTCGGCCCTGCACACAAGGWGGCTCTGCTGCACAGAGCCCTTACGAGAGCGATGGTGCTCAAGATCMCTCCACTCCTCTGCCCAGCTGAGTTCATTAAGGATAAGAAAGGAAGGGGAGAGAAGGGGCTCTTCTGTCTTATCTACAGCCTTTTCCCAGCCTCCTTCATCCCCAGCCCAACCCCAAGGAACCACATGCAAAGCAACACGGGGTATGTTTTGAGCTCCCATGGAAGGCGTGGGTGAGATAAAGCAACAAGCCTTGAAATGGAGCCTGAGGCTACACTCAAGCTCTGGGCTCACCCCAGAATAGAAGTAGAGATGCTCTTCCACCGTCATGTTGTCGAAGAGCACATCGTGCTGGGGGCACAGGCCCAGGCTCCGTCGGATCAGAACCATGTCCTGGGAGATCTCGTAGCCGTTGATGTACGCTTGCCCGCTGGTTGGGGAGTAGAGGCCTGAGAGAGGCAACGTGCCACAGCCTTAGTGCCCACAGCGACTCATCCCAGAGCTCATCCTTCCTCTTTGCAGGGTTCTTTGCCATACTTAAAGGGGGCATCTTGCTTCAGGCCTCCGGACTGAGCAGTCTGATCTCCTTCACAGATGACACTGCCCAGCTGATCTCACTCTCACACAGGGTTAATAATGGACCCCCAGCTCCCTCCCCGGTCTCCCGGCAGCAATAAGCTCCTCCTTGGTGAACAGCCCTGTGCACTGCTGGTGCTTTAGGGAAGAACAAAAACCACTCCCCAACTTTGGAGAACAGCTTCACTTGCTATAACGTGGAGGTCTTAGCTGCCTTTTGTTGCGAGAGCCATCCGTCCTGTCACACTCTAAGGGCCTGATGCCACGAGGCGATTCCCTTGCTGCCAAGGGCCAGCCTCAGGGCAGGACGTAGCTCCCACCTGTGAGCATAGACAGCGTAGTGGTCTTCCCAGCACCGTTGTGTCCCAACAGSACGGTGATCTGCCCTTCGTACATGTTCACGGTTAAGTCCTTGACTGCCTCTTTCGTCTTGCTTCCCACTTTGAAGACCTGTCAAGACCAGGTTAACAATTTGATACCCCCGTCAAGGCAAGTGCTTTCAGATCTGCCTCTTCTCCAGGAGAAGCTCCCTTCCATAGGGCAATCAAATCCTGTCGTGATCACATGGGGCTGGTATTAGACACCAGCATCCAASAAGTTAAACGCAGACGTCATGGCATGGGCAAGTATCTAGTACTTCAGTGGAAAATTCAGTTATGGGCAAGAGCCTCACCTCCACTGCAACAACCAAGCAACGTGTCCCGGGCTGAAGAGGGCGGCTTCATTACGTGGAAGCTGCCAGTAGGCAGGAGTAAAAAACCAACATTCAGGATGCAGTGAGTGCCCACATTGCTCTGCGGGCAAGGAAAAAAGACCAGCAGGCAGCAGCATTAAGCAGGCTTGTCTCACCTGATGACTCTGTGCCAGCCTGACACACTGAAATGAGGCCCTTTCCGGAAGCCAGAGAGGCCAGAGACACCCCCCTCTCTAGTTCCTCGCATGCCACAGGGTCTCTCTGTGGAGCAGCGTGGGCTGTTTCTCATCTTTCCTCCTATTTCCTGCCTCCTAAGTAGTCCAGGAGCAAAATGGCAGGAATAAGAGCACACACCTTCGTTCAAAGCCCCAAATCTTGTATTTACCAGGTGTGGGACAGGTTGTCCACACTCTGCAGGGTGCTGGACCCCGGAAAATGTGTGTCTGTCAGCTCTTTGCACTAGCGAGCCTCCAGAGCAGGGAGAATCCAGGAGCAGGGTGGCACTASTACCAAAGAAGTGAGGCAGCACCACAGGCCCATAGTGAGCACAGATAATTTACCAAAGGGATGCTTAAAAAAAAAAGTCAGAAATGGGACCTTGGCATGCGTAACTACAGCAGTGGTGTAGCAAGGGAGGACTAGTATCAACTGGATCCCAGACACAGCACCAGTCACACTGCCTGCACGTCTGCTGCAGGRGGGTGAAGCACAGGGCTGCTTTGCCTGAAATCCTGGGCTCTGGCCCTACAAGGCAGAGGGTTTTGGTCCTAAACATACCAGAAATCCTCCTCTCTCCTCCTACACCCGTTGCTTTCCTGAGCTCCTGCAAGCACAAGGTGCTGTGAGATCACTCCACAACTTCTGGTGAGGAAAAAAACCCTAAGTTCTGTTCCTCCTTAGTCACTGGGTACTGCTTGCACAAACAGTGCAGTCAGGGACCACTTTCCTGTTTGGATATGTTGGGAAAGGAGAGAGAGAAGAGCCCAGGAAAAGCCCCAGCACTAGTACTAATGCTGCACTGGAGGGTCTGTACCTTGGAAAGATGCTTTATTTTGATTCCTGACACCAGGTCGGCAGGCTCTTCCTCAATGTACTGGCTCTTCAGGGCCTTCTCGGGGTCCTCCTCTTCCTCCTTTTCTTTTCCCACGACAGTCCGAGGGCGCCCACACCAGTAGGAGGGCTGAGAGCACAGAGAGCAAGACAGTGAGTGGCTGGAGAGAGCGTCACTGGACAAAGGATGTRCCCAGAGCAAGAGAGCAAAGAGAAAGAGCCCAAGGGGCAGGMACTCTGACACTCTCCTCCATCCTCCTCGCACACAGACACCTCCCAGGGCTCGGCAAGGCCATTTCTCTTGGGTTATCAGTTATTAACCAGCATATCTTTATGAGGCAGGTAAGCCAGAGGATGAAACTCTTTCTCCAGGACAGCTGCATTTCTGCTGTGCTGAGTCCTCCCCTGGTTTATCTACAATATAGTCGGATGCCAAAGAGAAATCATATTGGCACAGGGAATTAACAAGGCAGAAGGGAAAAAAAATCCAAATCAGATAACAAAGGCTACATTCACGGAATCACAGACTGGCTGAGGATGGAAGGGACCTCTAGCCCAAATCCCCTTCTCCAGCAGGGACATCTACAGCACATGGCATAGGGTGGCATCCGGGCGGGTTTGGAATTCACGTGATTAAAGGTGATGGTGTCACTGTGGCTCAATGAATTATCAGCAATGAGCTGAGTTACATTAACCACCACAGTTACGCAGTCTGAAGAKGACACGTTTTGCTCGGCCATTGCAACGTGCAAGCTCAGCCCACGGGTGAAAAACTTGCTTGKTTGAGAACTGTAACCCACCTCCCTGCCCCAGCACGTGACGTCCTGCAGTGGAGAGAGCAGGGCGCAGACCGCCCAGGAGAACGTGCCTCTCGGTGCTCAGGAGAGCTTTAGAGCCCTGCCCTGCTGGAAGGGAGGTGCCCGCGGGGCCGCGTCGCTCACCGTGAAGAGGAAGAACCAGGGCTGCGGCACGCCGTACTCGCCGGGGAAGACGGCCTCCACGTACCAGGCCACCAAGCCGTAGAGAGCCGAGTCCAGCAGCAGCATCCCCAGCACTTGGGCCAAGGTGAAGTTGTCRTCCACGCTGACCGGCTTCATGAGGTCCCGCCACTGAATGCCTGTCCCTGAAAGGCACGGAGGACAGGGCTTGTGTCTGCAGAGAGCTTTACACACAGGGACAATGTGCGGTGCCGGGCCCAGGCTAACGAGCCTTCCCCGGGTGCCCTGGCATGGAGACACTGCATATTCCCGGTCCAGCACGGCTGGAACTGAAGCAGAACTAACACAGGCTGATCCTGTGCAAACCCAGATCTCTCGGCATTGCACTGCACCAAGCACTGCATTACCCATTACCTGAGTTACTGCCACCCCTGCTAACTTCCGTGGGAGACAAAYAGCTGCTTGGCCCCCCAGAAAAATCAGTGAACTCAACAACACAGTTTGTGAAGACCGAAGAGCGTTTGGGTGAAACGCCTGAATCACTGCAGGGCCATCCATGCAAACCTAGAACAATTCCTGCGTTACAGATGGAGGGAAAAGAGGCCACAGGAACTGCCCTGAAGTCTCCAGGCCCCCAGCCCAGGCTTAGTACAGGGCATCAGGCTTCTTCCTTYACCTTCTTTGTAATTGCCTTGAGAAGAAACAAATCTCTTCTCCAGTSACATCTGCCCCTGCGGCCTCTTATTCGGTTCTATCACTTTGTAAAACCGTGGCCGCTACTGGAACCAACAGCAAAGTTTCATTAACATGGAATTATTWAAAAAAAAWTTTAAAAAGGAAAAGAGAGGGTGCCATTAATTTCCATTCAGTAGAAAAGAAATGAATTTGCAATCAAAATGAATAACTACGGCACCCTGCACAGCCCGGATTCCACTTTTTTTTGGCTGCCAGACACCAGGGTTTGAAGTGGCAAAGCTGATAAGACCCGCTGGAACGTGCAGCGTGGTCCTCTCGCTCTTGCTAAGAGGAACAAAGCGACTTTGACTTCTTTATACCCTGCAGACTGCACGTAAGCCAGTCCCAACCACCCAGGGAGAAATGGAGGCCAAGAAGCAGACCAAAAAGGAGCAAAGACATTCAGCCTCTAGCAAACAGGGCGCAACGCCGGGCTCATGTCCCTCCCTCCGCCGAGCGGCTGCAACGGGGATGAGGAACGAGAGGTCCTCACTCACCTTTTCCTTCAAACATGCCAATGAGCTGGGCCCCCATTGCCATGGCCACATTGGAGATGAGGCAGGATGCCAGCTTCTGGCTGTGGGACATCAGGTCATAGCGCGGCGAGATGAAGAAGTAGGGGATGTAGGAGAAAAAGTACAGGAACCCGCCAGCAGCAGCCGCAACGTTTGCTGCAAGGACAGAGGAAAAGGGGAAGGGCATMATCTCTAATGGCTGAACGTATATGTCGCTGAATATTAGCTATCTGGTTTGGGAAATCACAGTATGCATGGCCCTTTCACAAGGGGATGCAATCAAAGAGCACTGCAAGGACCCCACAGTTTGCATCAAGACACGAGACCCTGGGCACCTCCRTATAATTTTGGAGTTGGCGCTGCTTTGAGCAAGATGGACCAAAGCAAGGTCTTTCCAGAAGTCCCTCCCAGTCAAAATCACACAAAAAAGTGTTATGCCATGCTGCTCTGCTCATGCACAGGCAGTGGCAAGAGACACAGCGCTCTCACGCCCATCAGCACAAGGCCCAGAARGAACTCTGTGTCATGTGTGTTCCTCTCATGGCTTTTGGCAGGAGCTGTAAATCCCATGGGGACAGGGAAACAGATTCAAAGTGTCTTCTGTCTGCAAATTTCCTGTTCCCAGRTGGAACAGCACCAGCATTTCACCGGAAAGACCCTCAAAAGCCCACGTGGCTTATACGGAAGACACTCACCTCTAGAGAAGAAGGTGCTCACCATGAAGTTGAAGGAGATAGAGGAGATGGAGAAGACGGCGAGGAAGGTGAACACCAGCGTGGGGTCGCTGTTSGTGAGCACCGCTCCCTGCTCGCTCACCTACCGAGACAACCCCGTTACCCTCGGCAGCTGAAGCAGCTGGCTACAGCTGCAGGCAGCCAAGGGCTGACGTGCTCTGGGGCTTAGACCAAACCAGGAGATTGACCCCGAACACCCAGGCCCCCCTAGACCAGTCCAAATGGTGGAAACGGGGAGCTGTCCTCATGTAACACCAGATCTGAGAGGCAGGGGACACCTTGTTTTCCACCCCCAACTGCTGCCTTCTGTTTCTCATGGTGCTGGCACAGAGAACCAGGAGAGCCTGCGTCTCTCCAAGGATTCACAGACTCTCASGAGGTTCCTGTTAGGCCCAGGAACGTCTAGACCTTCCTTGCACCTACCTGCCAGCTCTAACCTTCCAACCTGCTCCAACTGCAGGCTGGCAGTGTGAAAGGCTGATAATGAAGGCACCCGCCCCCCTTTTCAGGAGTGGGGTAGGAGTTCGACCCTCTAGAGCCAGCAGTGGCAGGAGGCCCAGGCTGAAGGAATAATTCATGCTCCTGGGTGCTCTCCAAGCRCATTCATCCTGCACAGAGCTTAAGCTCTGCCCACCCAGTTAAGAAAGGAATTAACTCAAAGGGAGGTTCTCTGTATTAAGCACATGGAAGAAGGAGGAATCCAGAACTATCAGGATAGTYTTCCTCCTCTCCAGCCAATTTTTGGGATCCCCATGTCCAGCCAACAGAGCGGTACTGACCTGGGTAACATGAACATGATGAAAGACACTCACCTTCACGCAGAAAAGCACTGTGACAAAAAACACGGACACCAGGAGGAAGAGGAAGAACATGAGGAACCAGGCRCTCCAGTGCAGCCAGTTGCTGAGGCCCATCATGTGCATGTACTCCTGGGGAAAGGCCAAGCTGTCACCCAGAGCTGCACCCACATTTCTCAAACAAGGGGGCCCGGAGCAGCTCACATGGCAGCGAGCAAGTCCAGGCATCTGCTGTGAAAGGGAGGCAGCGGCTGCGACCCTTTGGTGCCAGTGAGGAAGGAGGAAGCTCCAGGCACCAGCGGCCCTATGGAGCCTTCACATGGAGGGCAGGACGACTGAACACCCCAGAGGAAACTGAGCCCTGCACCCTCAGGCCTAGTGTTACAACCACCACCCTAGCTGAGCTCCTCGTCACCCACACACCACAATTGAGAAATGCAGGTTTCCAAACGTAAAAGACAGAGCTCCTGCTTCCCGTACACCGAGTTCCTGAATCCACACATGTTGTCCTCTCAAGAAGTCACCTTACAAAATACTCTCCAGTCCAAAAGAAATGCTGGTCTTCCCATCCAACAGCACTGCTAAGCACAAGGCTACACAGCAAGGAAGRACAGAGCTGGGTTCCAGCACCAGGATTGATGACATTCTTCCCTAGAGTTTGCTAATCCTCTGTCATCCCATCTCCCCACATCGTGCTTGTCCACTCCAACCTAATGGGGATTTTGTTCCTAACTGGCTCTTCTGAAGGAAAGATTTGTGTTACCTTCAGCTTCTTCTCCTTCTCATGCACGACAGCGCGGACGATGTTGAGGGAGGTGTAGGTGAAGCTGAGCATGAGCAGCAGGGGGAGCTGGTTCTGGATGGCAAGAAGGAAGAGGTCGTTGACGTAGGATGGGTAGGGGAAGCGCTGCACCACCACGGTGATGTTCTCCAGCAGGCTGGCATTGGTGTGATAGTGTATGATGGCTCTGTCCACAGCATGCTGCACTGCCAGGAAGCCTTCCCGGATATATCCTGCATGGCAAAAGCAGCACAAGGAAATAGAAATGAGTGTGTGTTCAATAGAGAAAAAGTCAAGCAGAGAAAGAACCAACGCAAATCTTCCTAGGAAGAGGAGGAGCCTCTAAGGGAAGTGTTGTTTGGGAAGAACAGAAAAGAAGAAAAGAGCTCTTAGAAAAGGAAAGCAAATGTCACCATCAAAATACTCCCAGTTGCTTCAGCAGACCTCTAGGGTCTTGGAAAGTATGAAGATGGCAGCCATTTAAATCTCTCATAGTTATCAATCACAGAGACTTAAGAAAGAATACCTTGATAGTGAGGGTGACGGAGCCCTGGAACAGGCTGCCCAGAGAGGTGGTGGAGTCTCCTTCTCTGGAGATCTTCCAAAGCCCCTTGGACACCACCCTGTGCCACATGCTCTAGGGGACCCTGCGTGTGCRGGGGGGTTGGACTAGATGACCTCTAGAGGTCCCTTCCAACCTTAAGCAGTCTATGATAAATAGCTGACAGCCATGGTGGATTTAAATGGCAATCCTTGTTCTGCAGGGTTTTTATTTTTGTAAGAAAAGTGATTCTCAGTCACCATTAACCACAGGCAAAGTCACTGAAATGATTTTTTTCTATGAAATTCAGCCTTTTGGGTTTTTTGGTTTTTTTTTTGGTAAACAGGGGAGTATGCAAAGCTGAAGTAAAGCTTTCTGGGGGAAGAATACACCCCATTTGTCAAATATCTGCCTAAAATTTTGTGCATTAGGAAACAGTATTTTTTAAACGCATTCTTATCCAACTGCTTTCAAGAGGGACACCCTTTCCTGACAAACAGATGCTCTCCCTTATTTTGTGAGGCCGTTGGARAGATAACTGCCATCCTGCACCTGCAGCTTGCTCTGGAGCTACACTAGCTAAAGCAGCAGGAAGGGAGGCCACATCATCCACACATCACTCACGGTGTGACACTGTGGGTCGCCAAGGACACGGGGACAACTTGCTTATGTGACAGCAGGAGACTGGCAGAGATGACATCAACCCTTGGCCTCACAAATCCCCCGTGTTTTTAAGTCCATACCCTGCCCTTGTGAGCTCCCTTGCCACCTGACCGAGGAAAACCTCTCTTCTGCAGCTGGCTGGGGTAAGATAAGTCAGATATTGGCTAGTATTTCTTTAAAAATTGCAGTTTACGGGATATTTATTTATATGCATTCTCAGGGAATAACATACAATGTGTCGCTATACAGAAAATTAAAGATTTTGAATGGCAAACGACATACGGTGACATTCAAGCCAACCCCCACCTGGTGTTCCACCATCTGCAAACTTGGCCTCCCTGGGCCCAGGCAACTGGAAAAGCGGGAAGAGGTAGCTGGTGTGCCAGTCCCGGTCCAGGTTGGGGTTCAAGCCCGTCTGCTCGCTCCGGGGCGCGTTCCTCGGGCTGTACTTGAAGCGCAGCTCATAGTCGACCTGCAAGGAGCACAGACAGCACGTGTGTGTCACGGATTAATGAGAAAGAGAGGCAATTCCTGGCATCACAGCGGCTGCTCATCGAGGTTAAACCAGGCATTTTTCCACTGCAGGATGCTGACATCCAAGCCCAGCCCCTCACCCCTGAGATGCAGTTGAACGTCCATCAACTCTGCTCACCTGGAGGGGCAAGGGGGCATTGCTCTGGTGGAAGGAGTGCTTGAACACCACAGCAGCCAGCACATTGCCAGAGCGGTTGTCCAGCTTCACGTATTCCTCAAACTCCCTCTCCGAGGAAAAGCCTTGAGCTGCAGAGGAAGGAAGGCAGAGGGTGAGCAGCCGGCAGGAGCTGCGCTCCACGGAACACGCTGTCTCCCAGGGCAGCAGGAAACCCTCGCGGCCGTCACTGCAACCATCAGGTGCTGTCAGGACTTTCCACACAGGAGGGATGAACTCCAACCAGAACTAGAAAGAGCCATTGATGATCACAGGGGATTTATAAGGGTTGTAGCTATACCCACCACGGGGCACACGGATTTTTGTTCTCCTCCTTGAGAGCAGGAGGTCAGATATCTTTTAAACAAACAAAAACACCCTAGTATTCTCTGCACCTTGGAACAAGAAGCAGAAGCATTAAAAGAATATCAAATACTTCGTTATATGGAAGTGGCAGCCATTTTATTCAGCTACTCTAAGGCAAATATGTTTCAACTTTGAGATAGAAATCGCAACAAAAAAGGTAACAAAGATCAAAACCAAGGYGGGCAGGCTGCAGAAGCAAAACCACTGCACCAAAAGCCCGATGAAGTGAGGCACTCTGCGAACAGAGCCTCAAGATTTAACTCAATATAAATGAGCCTGAGAATTTCCAGTTACTCTAACAACTACCAGCGTGGAAGATGGACTGACTAGATACATTCATCAAATACATGGAAGAGAAGAGGACGCTCATTTTTTGCTTTACAAAATGCTTTAGGAGCGCTGGACGTCACATAAAAGCAGGTGACAGAGCTGRCTACTGAGCAGGAGCCCGTGTTTCAAGGGCTTCAAAGCTGCTGCCATCAACACTGTCACCCGGCGCTCGAGTTAGATGCCAGTCTCTGGCCTCTAGTAATGTTTAATCCAGGGAGAATTTCACGTCCTTTAGTGGTTTCACCCAAGGGGCTTAGGACATGCTACCACGGGTCCCCATTTAGGAACACACTTAAGTGACCAAAGTTGTAGGCTCAGTGTTAAGAAATACGTGTGACTTGAGAGACGCACAGGGGTGACCCCAGCCCCTGCCAACCTTTAATGTTGATGGGTAGGGCTTTCTCCACCGCCTCGGCAATGCTCTTCACGGCGCTGCTGTTGGAGGGCACGTACGCCAGCTCCCAGGGGTTGCTYGCGTGCCGGTGGTAGAAGAAGGCCGGCAGGTCTTCCACCGACTGGGGCGGGTAGATGGTGGCATTGGGGTGCCTGATGGAATGCACGCGGTGACGAAGCGCGATCAGGATGGCAGCAAACAGCAGCGGCAGGCAGATTTCTACGACTGTTACCAAAATCTGCCGCTTCTGCAAGAAAAGACAGAAATAGGGTCAGACCTCCTCAAAGCAGAAGAAACACAGCCGAGTTCACGGCCCCTGTGTTCCATGCGGCAGGACCAGCAGACGGCTTTGCACTTTGCGGCGCTCGGGGTTGCAAAGACTCACCAGCTGGTGTCTTCGGTGGGAGGCTGCAAATGAATGAAGCCCATGAACTGACCATGAGACTCGGCTGTCAGGTTTATCAGGTTCCTGCATCTTTCAGCACTTTCTCACCAAGGGGGTTTCAGTCTCCTTCCCTAAACACGGTCGGTTTTCGACTGTGTTGCTTTCAGATGCTTCCCTGCTATGCTGCCACAGAATAAATGAGCTCAGCTGGTTATTTGCCTTTTTGCTGTGCTGTGAAACTCTGCCAGAGAGCATGCCCTGCTTGAGAGCCCAGGAGAGCAGAGAGAACGATTCTGATCAATGCAGAGCAACCTTAACCAACACTAGAAGCTAAAAACAGATAACTAGAGAAAAGTAAAGATAGAGCAAGGGGGAATTAAATAAAATGCAGCAAACGTCTGTGTAAAAACAGGCCCTGAACAAGGGCCTTTCCGCAGCGTGGCTCCCGCTCTGCAGAGGGACACGGCGCTTCGGGCAGGCGCGAGGCCGAACGAGGCACCTGCCCCACACGGTGAGCAGAGTCGCCTTTACCGGCCGAGTGGGGTGACCCCAACCTCGTGCACTGCAGCCTGAGCGAACGAGGGCTACCCAGCAGCTGGATGCACAAATACACTACTGGGGGCTTCTCCAAGACAAAAAGGGCTTTACAAGACCAYGGTGTTGAGGAGCCCTCCCCGGTGCTGGGAAGAGGAGCAGCAAAGGCAGGAGGGGCGCCGAGACCGTTACTCTTTAACTGGCTGCCTCGGCAATCGTTCTATGCGGACGGTCCAGCTCCTCCCTCACATCTCTGCACACTCTAAACTGGCTCCTACTTGGCAAGCTCTTAGTCAACCAGCCTGCTGAAAGTCACACTGCAAATGGGCCTGGCTGCAGCCGAGAGCAGCAACGGGCTCCGGCGTTTCAGCAAYGCACCCCAAGGCTTTGGGCACCCGCGTGGGGTCAAAACTGTACGGGAAGAGCCTGGGCATGAGGCCCCATCTGTGCGTCCTCGACTGCATCCCCGGCCTGCTGCCATCCGCAAGCTGGGCCTGCTGAGAGCRCGCAGGTTTCCGCAGGAGCGGGAWCGGAGCCCAGGGCACGAGCTGCCTCCTTTTCCCCCATCTCCTGGGACAGAGGAGACRCTTGGCACTGCAGCAGCTGGCTGCAATCTGTCCTCCACAGGCTTGCCGAGGTGGCGGCCGCGCGGGCACCTCGCCATGCAGCTGCTCCCTCTATGGCCTTGGCCCTCGCCTCMTGCCCCCAAAGCGGGCCGCCTGGCCACAGACCCCCCTCACAGGGGCAGAGAGGTGCCCACGGCCTCCCGTCCTCCTGACCGCACCAGCRGAGCCGCCAGGCGCCGAACCCCCAGCACAGCAATCCTGGCGGCGCCTTGGGAATCAATGATCCCGTTTAACTCTGTATGGGGGCCGGGAGGGCAGCCCTGGGGGCAAAAGCGCTCCCAGCTCCAGCGCAGCATCCAGGGAACCTGGTCCAAGCCGGTGGGGAGCAGACACCATCRTAAGACTGAACGTTGTGGATGTCTGATGGTTCCAACACACAGCTCTTGCACAGCAGCTGCCTCCTGCTCATTTCCCGTCTTATCAACTCCCTAAGTGTCCCCYGGACTTTCTCTCATGCCTGGACTCAGAAGTTAACAGGCAGCCACRTGCACAGGCTTTTGCTCGGGCAGGAGTCATTTAAGCGCCTTTATTTGAGGAGCGACAGGGACACTCATCTATAGTCATCGCTACCACGTGGCCACTCAAGTCACACGCACCGAGCACGTTTGTTAATAGRCCTGCTAATAACTGGGGAGCTTCACCTCTTTGCCAAAGGGACGCGCTACAASCCCTTTGCTCCTCCATTTGCTTATTCCGAACGAGCGCTGTGCTGCGCCGCTGTAATTGAACCTGCAAATCCAGGCTGTGCCAGGACATCTGCGCCCTGCCCTCTGCGAGGGGCTGGCTCCAGGTGGCTGCCAACCTGCAGGATCTGCTACAGGGTGTTTGCTGGCGACTCRAAGGAGCTGCAGCCTATTCGGGCAGCAGGCAAGATGCTGCAGGGCACCAGGCCGAGCGCGGTAGCGCTGGGATGCAAAAGCAAATGCTCATTTCAGCTGGCGAGGCAGCCCTGAGGTTCCTAAATACCTCATATCTAGCTAGTTCCCAAGCACAGAGCGGGACCAAGAGCAGATGCCAGGACATGGGTGGTTTAGAGGCAGCCCGTGGGCCTGTAAAAGTTGCTTCTGAAGGAAGCAGTGGAAAGAAACAGCCCCACTTTGAAAGAAGCAGAACAGTAAATTGTGCAATTGAGAGGTCAGGGCGCAAGGCAGCTGAGCACAGACCCTATACGTCTCTATCCGGCACAAAAGATCCCCCCTGACACAGAGTCATCCTGGACCTATGGAGGAGGCTCTCCAGGGAATTCAGATGCCGGAGCATGGGCATCTGAAGGGGTCACTTCTGAAGGATGACGCAGGCAGCTCCCCTGCTGCCAGCAYGGGGACCAACTCACCTGCAGAATATAATTCTTCCAGAGAAGCAGCCCAAACTGCCTGAGCAGGACCATTCTTCCATCAGCAGGGGACCGCCACTACTCCGCAGGACTCTAGGAAGCAGAAGCAAGAGCAGTGAACAACAACAGAGACTAACAAATTCCACCCTCAAATCCCCCAGTCTCCCTGGAAAACCCTGCTCCTGGTCCCAGGAGCAGCCAGGGAGTTTCCTCCACACCTGCCTGCGCCTCAGCATCCAGTCTGATGCTCAGTGCCCTTGCCCTGAGAGAGGACTCAACACTGGAAGCCCTGCGTGCTCCTCATGCTCCCAACAGGGAGATCTGTCCTCTGCCACAGGCGGGACCGCTCCTTGACCAGCAGTGCCTCTGCAGCCTGCCCAGCACCACTGACAGCCCCGAGCAGGGACCACCTCAACAGCCCGAGACCGACGCTCTCGCTCACCAACCCACCACCAACCCAGGGAAAAGCTCCGGAGCTTCCAACACTGGAAGACCTCCTACCCCAAAGCAGAGAGCTGGCTTCACAGACCGAACGTGTCCATAACAAACCAACCCTGCTTCCCGCGTGGTGTTGCAACTGAAATAACAAAACCAGCTCTCCCTGGTAGCTGGTAAGAGCCAGTGGCCTCTTGGCTTCCAGCGTCATCAGCTCCCAGGCATCTGGGTGACCTGAATGACACCACGAAGCGCCTGGAAAGAAGAGGTTGCTGTTTGGAAATCCAGCCCATAAACACCCCGGACGTGGTAATTACTGAAGTGCTGACGCATACCCAACACAGCACGCCGAAGACGCCGGTGACGAGGGCAGAGAGCCAGCCCGAGCCGCGCGGCGATACCCCGAGTGTCCTCGTGCTCATTAAATATTAGCAACCCTGTGAGACAACTCCCGCTGCCCGAGTGGAAGTGAAAAAGCCAACAGCCTCCTCAAGCACTCTCCTAACCCAGAGTGTTCAGCCCTGGCATTTCAAGTAGCTCCTCAAGATTTCTGGGCAAAAAGGAAAGCTCTTGTGTAGCCTGCAACTCACCCCTGGCAGCTTCACTCCTTCTCCTTTTCACCCAGCAACAGGAGAGTGGATAACTTCTATTAAACAGCGAGAAGTCARGGTTAGAGAAGCACTAAAGAAAGGTCCCAGGAAGGCCATGAAGTTCCTGGTAGTCCCTTATCTTGGGGTTGGTGAAGATTTAAAATTGTCTCTCAACACAGCGGAACACAAGAGCTCCAGAACTGCTGCTCTGCAGCGTTAGTGGTGCCTCTGCACAAGATGCTCTTGGCACAGGAGTGAGGTTCCCTGTTTCAGGGGTGCTTTGGGGATGAGAGCAGGAGAAGAGCATGGGGAATCAGAGCAGAGCACGGAGGAGATCAGTGCTGCGGGGTGAGGTGCCTTGGTCATCCTGCTCTTCTGGAAAGGACCTCAGCCTTCTTCCCGCTTCCAGCGAGCTCTCTCTCCAGACCACTTGGGTGTCTACTTGACACCTTGGCACAGACTTGGGTGTCTACTTGACACCTTGACACAGACTTGGGTGTCTCCCTCATGGAGCGCTGCTCTCACCCCAAGAAACGAGCTGCCACGGCACTTGCTGGTGGGACTGCCTAGCAGGGCAATGCAAACGAGCGGCCGGCCTCAGCACAAGCAGGAGCCACGGAGAACCTCGGAGTTCCTCCTACAGCTGAGCAGAGCCACGTGTAAAACCCCAGGCCCAGTTTGGGAGCTGACAGCACCCAAGGGCCCTAGAGACCCGGGCCAGAGGCGTGACCCGCCCGCAGCGCCACCGAGACCCTCGAGAGCAGCTTCTGCAGGCCTGGCGGCCGGCTCTTGTGCAGCCGCCGCTGCTTGCGGAGGTAACAAAAAMCCGGCTCTGATCGGCCGGTTACGGCGACGGGTGACACCGGGAGTGTCACCGACCCCCGGGCGAGCAGAGCACAGGCCCTGCTGATGATGACAGTGTCACATGCTACCAGCCAGCAGCCCCACAGCCCCTCCGCCTCCACATCCCGCGCGGCATCACGGCTCCTCACCGGGAAACGCTGGGGGGGATCTCGCAGGCAGGGGGATCCAGGAGCAGCGGGAAGCTGCTTTCTGCTCCCATCCTTGCAGCTCTGCAGCCCGGTAGACAACACGCTGCAGGAGCGCCGGAGGCCGGGAAGGGACCCGGCGCGCTCTCCGGGTGTGTATTGTGTCACTGCTCCTCCGGGCAAGGTCTCCTCACACACTGGCTGCTCTAGGAGCTCCATGGCCTCCTTCCCCTCCCTCCACACTCACAGCAGCAAGGCTCCCCCCAGCAGAACACATGCAGAGATCTTCACATCAGCCAAGAAAACTTCTCAACGGCCGAACAGAGCCCGGATGGCTATGAGCACGGACACAAAATGACTGCAGCCACCCAGCCCCTCGGAGGGGTTAACCCAGCTCGGGGTTAACTTGAGTTTTACGCTGAGATCGGCACAGGGCAGAAGTGCCTCCCGAGCAGGGTCRCTGCTCTGCAGCAGGAGCAAACGAAAGCCAATGCAGATGTGCAAAGCCCCAAGGCCCCATCCATCACTCTGCACCAGAGCGCCCGCACGGAGAGGGCTGCCACGCACGGAGCACAAGTGACCTATGGAAGTGCCAGCCCCAKGCGGGGAAGGGGCCTCGCGGCTCAGCACTCATCTCCCCAACCCCAAAATCCAAACTCATGTGTTCTCGGAGGAGGAATCGCACGGGTTGTGCTGGGTGCTAGGCAGGAATTGGCTTCACACGACACTAACAGCTGTGTGCGAGCATCCCRCCCCACACGGCCTGGGGAGGCAAGCGGAGGAGAAGCAGGGCCCCAGAGACATCCCCGGGAGCGCCTCGGAGCAGAACCCCCTCCTTCATCACCCGGAGAGAACCGGCAGCTCAGCACGGTCGGGGCAG
Source organism: Eudromia elegans (assembly GCA_003342815.1). Taxonomy (NCBI): domain Eukaryota; kingdom Metazoa; phylum Chordata; class Aves; order Tinamiformes; family Tinamidae; genus Eudromia; species Eudromia elegans. The sequence continues at coordinate 1,261,053 of PTEX01000031.1, read as the reverse complement.
GCACTCAGCAGCAGCGACAGCCCCAGCCAGGGCAATCCGCGAGTTTCAGACCTCGAGCCACTTCCGAGCTGATCGATCAGACCTTCACAGCCAAATTTGCCTTCACAGCCAGTAACCTCAACTCCCATCATCTCTAGTCCACAGCTGTGGTTTGGGCTGCGCTAGAGAGAAGCCAGAACTAAGCACAGAAGAACCAGCCCAGAGACAAGCAGCTGGAAATGGTAAACTGGGGCACGACGGCCCAAACCAGCCCCAGCAGGGAAGCGCTTCACCACTGCAGCCACTTGTTTACTGAGGSAATTAGACCCCAGGTCAAAAATTGAGGATTAAGATGTTTGAGCTGCACGAAGACACGAGTTTTTTTGCTCACTTGTCTCAAAGTAGGAAAAGGCAACGAATCAGGCTGTAGAAACCAAGTTTTTGCTCYCCTACCAGCAACTGCTTCCCTGCTGCTTCCCGGTCTCCGCTGCCGCTCGCGCTGCYGCCGGACGCGTCTGGCCGCCAGGGCCGCTGTGGTCCCGGCCGTCAGGTCTCTGCGAAAATGTCAAGCAGCTCTTGGGCAACAGGGACACTACGCAAACCCAGAAAACGTGGTTATTGCCAAACGTATCGAGCTCTTCGGCGTGCCAAGGAAATCAGCTTTGCCCGCTGGAGAAGGAGGGAAGAAAGCAGCTTGGGGAATGCAGGGCTACTCCYACCAGACTCAAGAGGCAAAGAGCTTGTCAGGCTCTGGCCGCGCACAGAAATATTCCCTTCCATCCAGACGAGGCAGAAGGGAAGAGTTCAGGAAAGCCCTTYGTGGGTCAGCCCCACGAGGAGTGCCAGCCTGTGCCCGTGTGCCCAGGGGGGCTCCATCCTGGGGCTCTGCCCGCTCTCCCGAGGAAGCCCCCGCGCCTGCCCACGCCGGCAGGCCGGAGCTGGGCTGCCCGCGCCGGTGCATGGGGAAAGGAGGGCTACGTGGAGCTGGCTCAAGGTGATCCTCACGCAGTGCTGCTCGCCTTGCAAAAGGACACCGGGCGGCTCTCACCGGCAGCTCGGGTTACCCCAGAAACRCTCCTCAGTACTGAACCCTGTGAAATCAGACCGATTTTCCCACAAAGCGGCACGGACCATAATAGAGGAAAGGGAAGAGCAGCAGCTTGTGGGAGAAGAGCTCTGCAATAACATGAGCTCCAAGTTCCTCCATCACAAGGGAAAACACCCTGCGCTGCACCACGGAGGGAGGAAGCGCCTCCCGAAGGGTACGGATCTACCCGGGTCAGYTCCCCCGAGGCCAGCAAAACGAAAGTCCTCCTACCTCCTCCCTTGCCAGAGGCTGGAGGAGCGGAGGAGCCAGCAGTTCAACTGGTGACTGAGACCTAAGGCAACCAGGACCGTCCTCRCGGCCCTCCAGCCCCCGCGAAGCCCGGGCCAAGCAGCAGCAGCACGAGGAGCCAGTGTCTCCGCGGCGCTGAGCACGGCTCCACACGGCCGGGATACCCGGCAGCGTTCCCGCTGCCGCTGTCCGGAGCGGCGCCGCCCGAGGATCCGCAGCCATGGAGGCCCCAGCGTCCCCCGCGCTGCCCCGCTCCACCTCATCCCCGGGCGCCGCCGCGGCGCGAAGGGCCGGGCAAGCTGCGAGCCGGCCGCGCGCTTGGGGAGCTGGCGAGCATCTCGGCGCCCTCGCCGTGTCTCTGCTCTGCCCGTGTCCTGTTTCCATAGGAACACGGCCTGCAAACGGTGCTTTTCTCACCGCTCCTAGATCCGCAGGGCTGCGAGAGCGCCTGCCGCGCCGGGGCGGCACACGCAGCCAGCCCCCGTCCCGGCGCGCCGAGTCGGGAAGGTGCCGCACGGCCGCCGCCGGCGCGCGGGGCCGCCGCGTGCCCTGCTCCTCGCAGCGCTGGGGGGTGATACTTGAGAGCGTGGCCTAGGGAAGCGCTCCTGGAAGCACTCGCRGAAGCAGCCGGAGCCTTCGGACGCCTCCGCGCTCAGGAAGTCCCGCCTGGCAAACGGAGCCGGCGCACCCAGGGCCAGCAGGGCTCGGCCGCGGGGTCACCCGCGGCTCCCACTGCCATTTTCTTCTTTTCCTTCCTATTGTCACAGCAGACGAACGGGACCAACACGCCCGGAAACGAAACAATCCTGCTGCAGTATAAGGGGTGGGGAAATAGGGCAATAAAACTCCCTGGAAGACGGCAGAAGGGCAGCAGAGCCGCTGCAGAGCAGGGCCGCGATCACCCGCCCTCCTCTTCCACCCGCTGAGTCAATAAGCCGGCGGCACCGACCCCTGGGTGCAGGGTGAGACGAGGGAAAGCAGCCGGGAACGCGCTGCTKCCGCCGCCTGCGGCRCGGGGCCCGGGCACATCGAGCAGGRCCGCGGCGAGCGCCCGGSCGAGTCGCGGCTCAGCYCCCTTCCCTAACGGGCCAAACAAACTGGGCTCTCTCYGCTGCGGCTCAAAGCGAGCAAAAAAGGGCTCCGAGGCAGCAGTTTTGTGTGCCCGAGCGCTCCAAGCCCTGCCACGCTGTCAGGACGTTGTTGGTGTTGCTGGTTCCTGCACAGGGAGAAGCTGCAGGCGGTGGGAACCCGGGAGGGATTCAGCGGGCAGGGATGGGCCGGCTGCTGCTCCCGCTGCGCTGCTCCCGCTACGGCACCCGAGCGGCTCCATCTCCCCCGTCTCCGGGCTGTGGACAACACGAGGCCCACGCGTGCCCACCACGGAGCTGCAGCCTTTCTGAGCTCCGYAGAGCGGCCCACGAGGCGCGGGAGAGCCCGCGAGGGCGCCGAGGACACGTCCCGCTCCTCCAGCGACGCTCCGGGCCGCGGGAAACCTGAGCTCTGCYGCCCCAGGCCCTGCCCAGCGTTTCAAGAGCTCTTGGCACTCGAGCGGGCGCTCCCCACCCGGAGCTGCTCCTTATCTACCTGCTACTGCAGGGGAGAGCGGAAAGGCAGCTGAGCACTTCCCTGAGCCCCAGCCAAAGCCACGAGCGCTTTTTGGCCTTAATCCCCMCTGCAAACGCAACGAGGGGCTTCCCTGGCACCCGGGGGCCTCCGCTCTAATCCCCACCAGCCCTCACAGATGTCACTGCTTCGGTCCTCTGGACACAGCCGGTTCCAGGCGGTTTCCAGCCAAGACCATCCCCGTGTCTGTCAGGACAGAAAGGATTTGACCCCCCTTTGCCCGCGGCGAGGCCGTGGAAGCCCCGGAGCGCCCCTAGGTTGGATTCTGGGAGCTCACAGGGCGGCTACGCGGACCCCACTCCGAGGGCGCCGCTGTCTGCTGTCCTGCCGACGGGCAGGGCGCCTTTCCGGGCTCGGGCCCGGCCTGCAGGCGCGTGCGGGAACGCGGACGGCGCAAGGAGCGCTGCGGGCCGGGAGGCAGCGCCCAGGGCCGGAGCTCCAGGGCAGCCCCAGAGCAGCCCGTGTCCCGCGGTGCCGGGCGCTGCCAGGCGGGTGCCCCCAGCCCCACCGTCAAGCGGGGAGCTGCCCTTGCTGCGCTGCGCCCGCGGGGGGCTCCGCGGGGCGACCCGTTCTGCTGCCCGCCCCGCTCCCTGCCCTCTCCGCGCCGCCGCCTCGGCGCCCGC
>PTEX01000031.1:1235986-1253847 GCA_003342815.1 Eudromia elegans | reverse complement strand
GGAGCTGCGGGAGCGCCGCGGCGCCGGCGCGCTGCTCTACCGAGGTGCCCGCGGGGACCCCCCTCGCCCCGCTCTGCAGCCCGGCGCCCCCGGGCGCGAGCTCCGTCACGCGGGGCCCTCGCTGCTCTGCAGCCCCGGCCGGAGCTCCCGGGGAAGGTTCGGGGTCCCTTCGGGGAACGCTGCTCCGGTGCTTTGCTTTCCCCCGGCCTCGTACTTGGCCCGTTCGCTCGCTTATCGTCCGGCCCAGCCTGCGCCGTGCAACGTGTCTCCCGAAAGCCGCAGCGTTGGGGGAGGCGGAGGTACCGCCAGCAGCACAGGGTGTTCTTGGCCCAAGCGCCGTCCCGATGGCGAAGAGCGAGCGGCTCGTGCGGAGCAGCGAGCCCGGCGGCGGCAGCGGGGGCTGCCCGGGGACTGGGAAGGTGCCGAGTGACCCGTGGCGGGTCCCGAGCGGCCCCTGCGGCGCTGCCCACGGCTCGCTCCTCGCGGAGCATCTCCAGCACGCGTGGGGGTGCCCCACGTTGCAGCGCCCCGGGAGCCCCCACAGCGGGGCACAGCGGGAGCGAGAGCCAGCGGCACAGGCCGTGCTAGCTCTGCTGCGCGTCGTCTTTATTTGTGCTTTTTTCCTCCCTTTTTTTTTTTTTTTTTTAAGCAACTCAAAGTGCCGGTGCCTCGTCCCTGTGCTCCTGTAACCGCGTTTGTTCCGTCCTTTCACAGCCCAGTCAGCGTCTGGAGCCAGTCCTCAGAAGCAAAGCTACTCCCTGAAACTTGTGAGTTTTCGTGGGCGCGCGGGAGGAGACGCGTGGCGTGCGCCGTGCCCGTGCCCCGACCTGGCTGCCCCGCGGGGCTGTCCCGTTGGAGGGGTCAAAGAAAACGGTGGTGCCGAAGCCCCCTTGAGCGGGACCCGGAGTGTCCCCGTGGGGTGCACGCTCGCCTCGCTGCCTTCATCGCTGCCCGCATGTTTTCCTAGAGGAACAAGGGAAGGAAAACCCGAGCTGAGATGATTCTGCAGCTCCCTGGGGAGCCTTTGGCTTGGATTTTCTTGCACGTTGATTTTTGATAATAGAGATGCCGGGAAAATGTATATGAGGATTTAAAAAAATAGAAGCACTTTCATCCCAGGTGGTACCTCCAACACTGCTAGGCTGGCTGTAGCCTGCAGAACCCAATCTAGTGGGATATGGTAGCAATCTCTTTCACAGATGTAATAGAAAGAGAGCTGAGGTGCCCGAGCTGCTTTCTTTATGGATGCCAAGTGTGTCTGTGTCCCGCTGAAGTCTGAGGGGTGGCGACCTGCTAGAATTAGGTGGCTCCGCGGAGCTCGTGAGCCAGCATTGGGAGCCTCTGTGCTGCCAGAGCACGTCCTTAGATCGATCACATGGTGATGCAAAGTGCTGAGCTGCCCGCCTGGCTGCTCACCAGCCACCCGGCTTCTCCAGAAATGGGCTGTTTTCAGTAATACCCGCTCAGCTGTTGGAGTTCAGCTGACTTATTTCCAGCAATTCACAAATGGGAGCGAAAGACTGGTTTTTCCTCCTTGGTGGGTGTCTGCRAAAACCCATGAAGACTGATGGTTCTGTGGGGACTCCTGTGTGCCCGCTCTTGAAGGCGTTTGAAAAACCGCTCTTCTGTCTTGTCAGAAAAGAGGCATTTGAGAGGGTGGAGAATGAAAACAACAAACAGTCAGTGGGAGGCGGCAGCTAAATGCTGCGGAAGTGGAAGCGGTGCGTGGGGACCTGCAGCTCGTGCTGTCCACGACGCTCCCCGCGCCTCCGTTCTGCACCCCAGGCACGGTGTGACTCTGCTGAGCTCTTCGTGGCTCACTGGACAAAACCCCTTATAAATATATATATATATATTTTTTTTTTTWTCCTCTGCAACATGGTCATTTATCTTGTCTGGAGGCGGCTGCATTTAAGTGACCCAGCCAGTTGAGAGTGGGGCTGATATCAGAGCAGCCAGGCTGTGAAACTGCAGCCTCCTCCCCTGCAGAAGACACTGCCCTAAGTTAGCTTGTGGTGTCCCCTAGTAAGGAGGCAGTAAGGGGTATGAAAGTTGTGTTCTGAGAATTCAGCACGTTCCACAGCCGCTCAGCAAGTGTCACGAGCACGATCCTTCTTGCGTCCCTTTTGCTTTCTGACAGCTAAGAGCAGTGCAGCTCCTGGTCGGAGCTTGTTGCCTGGTCTGTACTGTCTAGCCCCCAGGGAGCTCCTAGGTGGTAGCACTTGAGAGACCCATCTTGTAAGGAGCCCTTCCTACCCTCGTGCTGAGGCTGTGTGTTTGTGCTTGTTAGATGCAGCCTTAGCCTAAAGTCCTGAGCTCAGTTCCCAGCTCTGTTACCCCGCGGCTTGATTTGGGGGGTTGTTATTTTCTTCTCAAAAATGCACAGTGAAGTGCCTAGCTGAAAATAACCCCCTTCATCTCTGTGCTGCCTCTAGGACGTGAAAGATGGCAAGATCTACAATGAACAGAACTTCTTCCAGCGGGCTGCAAAGAAGGCCACAGGTTGGTGCTCCTGGGGGCTGGGCTGTGTCGGGAGAGTTGGCAGACGTGGCACTTGAGCTGTGAGCCTTCCTCAGAAGCCCAGAAGCTGAGTAAACCACTTGGGTGCTTGGTCTGTGCCAGAGTGTTAAGCAGCTCGGTCAAGTGCCTGCTCTCCCAAGAGGTGCTTTTGGACAGCGTGGTGTTGGCACTGAAGCACTCTTGAAGCTCTCTTGCCCTCCCTGTGCTCTGTATCTTGGGCTCCTTGGTAGCTATTTAACCCTGCAGTCTGACTTGCCATGGTTCCCTGGTCTCAGCTGCTGCCTGGGCTCTAATGCCATGATCCAAAAGCTGGAGCGTGGGCAAGCTGACCGTGCACATGGGTCAGTGTTGGGGCAGGGTAAGGGAGAATTCCTGTCAAACCCAGAAGACAAACTTCTGGAAGATCTTAATTGAGTCCTTCACACCCCTTTGTGTGTAATTTGTTTCCCTCCTTCCCATTCTTGTTTTACTGGTGTTTCCAGCATCTCTCCTCTGCCCTGCTGTCGCTCCATGGTGCTATGAGCATTGACATGCCAATATCCCAAGCACTAGGCCAGTGTTGATGGCCAAGAAGTGGTATGAGAGGGACTTCTGGTTGGGAGCTGCTGCGAGCAGAGGCTGCCCTTGGGGGARGGAGCGTGGCCCTGAGCCTGCCCCTCCATTCGGGAGCTGCGTGGCAGTGTCCACACTGCTCCGTGTTGTCCTTCCAGTGGAGAAGTGGAAGAAGCTGCATGCTGTGCCATTGCTGGGCATCCCCGACTGCGTTGGCTTTGGACTCCACGGAGATGACTATCGGTGAGGCACCTTGGGAATGCACTGCTGAGTTCTTGCCTCTAAGACTTGCTTCCTTGCCCGTTGTTCTGGACTTGCCCTCCTCTCTCTCACTGCTCCTTGCTGTTCCTTGGGCTTGTAGCCTTGTGCTCTGGTCATACCTCGTTTCCTACCAAGTGCCTTGCCTCTGTTGTTCATTCCCTTTCTCCCTCCATGTCTCGTGTTGCTGGTGATGTCCTGGCTTTGCTGCTTCTCTTGATGCCACAGGACAGCTCAGACCTTTGAACTTAAGGGAACACTCTTACATGTACAAGCTGGGGTCAGCAGGCCTCCCTTCCAGGGAGGTTCTGTTGCCAAAAATGATGGATTTTGTGCCCAGGTGAACTCTATGTTGAGGGGGATCCAGCCCAGGCAGCAGGCTGCTTGACAAGTGTCTGTTGCAGGACTGCCGTGTTGGGTAGGTACTGCTGAAAGTCTGTGTCTCTTTTAGGTTTCTGGTGTTCCCTGATTTAGGGCGAACCCTTCAGTCCATCCTGGATGATGGTTTAAACCTGCTGAAGGAGAAGGCAGCTTTTCAGATTGCAGTCCGGCTGGTACGTACAGAACCTGTCCTTCCCAAGAGACTTGTTCAGAACAGACCTGTGTTAATGGCTGTGCCGATCATCCAGGGGGTTGGCTGAGGTCGTTCGAGTAGAGTCTCTTGAGCCTGTTAATATGTAACCTCAAGGGAATTTGGGGTAAAGAGCATGAGAGAAACTCTTGACACTTGAAAACTAGAGGCTGCTGCACGTGGTTTTTGTGAGCTCCTCGCCACAGCCGCCAAGAGCGGCTCTGATGGGCTTGCCTCCTCTCCTTACTCCTAGTTAGACTGCCTGGAGTACATGCATGAAAATGAATACGTGCACGGGGACATCGCGGCCGAGAACATCTACGTGAACCCGCTTGACCTCACGGAGGTAGGAATAGAGCTGTGAGCAAAAGGCAGTGAAGGTGGGCTCGCCCGGGAGGAGCGATGGTGCCTGAGATGCCACCACGTGTCGGGCGTGAGGAGCAATGGCTTCCCCTGGAGGGAAGGTTAGGAGATACTCTGCCTTCTCCAGAGGTAAAGAGCCAGTCCTGGGCTTGGCCCCAGGGAATAGCACTTGGATCTTGTGTGTTCTTGATGCTTTCCAGGTGACCCTAGCGGGCTACTGCTTCGCGTTCCGCTACTGCCCAGGAGGGAAGCACGTGGCTCTGCGGGAAGGCAGTAGGACCCCTCATGAGGGCACGTTGGAGTTTATCAGCCTAGATAGCCACAAGGGAGCAGGTGAGTCTCTTGTCTTTGACATCAACCATCAAAGCTTGCCTGGAACTCTCCACCGTGGTGAGGTGGGGAACTAGACCAGCCTGCTGGCGTTTCTATTGCTGCTGGCTTTCACACTTGGATCTCGCCAGGACCATCTCGTCGGAGTGACTTGGAATCTCTGGGCTACTGCCTGCTGAAATGGCTCTGTGGCTTCTTGCCTTGGACTGATGAGCTGAACAAAGTAGAAGCTGTGGTGGAGAAGAAGGAAAGGTAAGAGAGATGGTAAACTCTTGTGGGAATCACTCTGTTCAAAGCGGTAAGAGAGGATTTCTGGCTGAAGGAATATTCCTTGGTCGTGGTATAGCACTGGGATGGGGGTCAATTCATAGCACTGTAAGAGTTGACTCTGTCAGCAGTTGGCCAGATGGTCTCCAGCTTGAAAGGGCATTTGAACCTCAGTTTCTCCTCCATTCAGAACCTGGCCGTCTGAATTCAGCTTTTYTTTTTTCCCTCTTTTGTTACGACTGTCAAAGATGAACCGTTCAGATCCTTGCTTCACTGTGTAAGGCCCTACTCTGCATTCCAGGTAYAAGCAGGATGTGGCCGGCCTCCTCCGACTGTGCTTCAGGCAGAAAGTGTTTCCAGGTATGGGCATGTTCCCTGTGACTGGAGAACTTGGGAAAAGGGGACTGGCTGTATCTGAAACTAGAACCTTCTCTGCTGTGATGCTAGTCAGGGGTGGTTTCCAGTTGTGACAAAATTGGTGACATAAACTGGTCGGCAGGCCCTTGGGTGAGGGAATTCCTTGTTTCACTTCACACTACTGCCAGACGTGCATGAGTGATGGCAGTTGTCTGTGCTCATAGGTTGAAGAGGCAGGGGTTCTGATGGGGTAAACCCTCCAAGATTTAGGACTGTGCGGTTCCTGATACTGCTCTTTGRTCTAGTGTTCCTCCCTGTCCAAGGCAGGTGATCTGTCTCCAGGGGAAGCCCCTTTGGCAGCCTGTGGAGGTACCTGGGGCAGTTGTGCTGCCCTTGGCACTGCTCTTGCCTGTTTTGCAGAGGCCCTGCAGAGCTACCTGCAGCAGGTGATGGCGCTGGCCTACGAGGAGAGGCCGGACTACGACGCGCTGCGGCAGGTCCTGCGGAGGCCGCTGGAGAAGATGAGAGCTTCAGCTTATGACTCTCTGGACGTCAAGGTCGTCCCCTAAGTAAGTCGAGCTTAGAAGGCAGCAGCTCCGTGCACGGGAGCGTGTGGGTAGCGCAGCCCTGCGGCTCTGCTCCCCTTCCTCAGCCACGGGAGCAGAGACCAGCAGCAGGGCCTTCTCTAAGCTCTGTAAAACAGATCAGGCTCTGGGGTCTTGGACCCTTAGAAAATGCAGCCAAAGGCCTTGGATTTTCTGCCCTTCCTTTTCAGATAAYGAGCTTGTAGCTCTGCTGAACACCGTTACTGTGTAAGGAATCGAATCAAGTGATTAATGTTCCTCTTCTGTGCTTCCTTCTCCCTTTTTTTTTCAGATTGAGAAAGGTTGCCCAGGAAGAGAGTTCAGTCCCAAACTTTCTGCACCGTGACACCTTTCCAGGAGCCACATCTAACTTTTATCTACCTGTTTTAGAAGTGAGAATGGTTTTTATAGGTGATGTTCTGACTTTAATGTGACTTAATGCTGATTCTTGAGCCACTGTTACACCCCCCTTCCAGCTAATGGGAAGGCACCTGTGTGTGCCAAGTTAGTACAAGCTGGGCAGCTCCTAGGATAACTGCAGTGTAACTGCTGGGAAAGGGCTGAGCTGGGCCCGGAGAACCGAAATCAGGGACTTTTTGTAAGGATAGAGGCCCTATCTTGTTTTATAATAAACTTTGTGGACAAGGACATAAGACCTGGCTCCCTTGACTGGTTGGCATCCTCAAGGCCTTGCTCTACATTTTGGGAGGACATAAAATGTAAAGGGGAAAGACAGCCCTGAGCTCTCTGCCTTGCTTCAGTGTTAATGGGGATTTGTGTAGCCCAATTCAGCCTTCCAGGTCCCACCTCCCCCACCAGTTCTCAGAGCCCCAAGTCAGAGAAAATGAACACACACAGTCTAGGGCTACCCCTCTTGCCCTTAAATAAGACAGGGAACCATATATTTGTAAAAAAAAAAAGTTTTATAAAAAAAGTCACTACACTGTCTCTGAACKGTTGCTGTCTGCCACAGTGCTTTCTAACCCAAGGAAGAGTCRTGGAGTCCAGTTCCAGTGTTAAACTCAGGGACAGCTCCTGGAAGTCTTGTACCTTGATAGGTCTAAGGGAGGCAGCCGTTGTTCTAACAGTTGTAGAAGGAAGCAGCTYCAGCCCAGCCCTGCTAGGCTGAGCTCAGGGCAGATGGTTTCTTCGCTGTTATTACCAACTAGCACTGCATGGGGGCTGTAGCTCTGCTGTCCGTGCAGTGTCTGAGGGAGTAGTGAGGCATAAGTTAGAGCTTTCACCAAGGATTAGCTGCCCTAATAGCAGCGCTGCCTCCTGGGCTAGTGTTCAAGTGGTGGTTGTGCTTTCCTTGAGGACACACGTTTGAGCAGAGCAAGGACGACTGTGCGAGGCAGGAAATGAAGGCACTGGCTGGAGGGGGCAGTTTAACCTCTGCTCCAGCATCTGACAGTTCACAGAGCTCCCGGTACTGCTCGCTCAGGCAGTGAAGCTTTAAGGCACAGAAGGGCAGTTCTTGAGGTGAGGGGAACACATGGCAACTAGGGCCTGAGGCAAATGGGACTAAAACCATGCGAGAGGTAGGTTAAGGAAAAAATAAAAAACACACACACATATACAAGAACAGACCTGCAGAGAGCCTTCATATACCTCTTGATTCTATCCATTAAAACAAAAAACCCTTAGATCAGTGCAGCAAGTGGTATACACACAGATTAGGAAAGCACCAGCTGAGTAGGATAGCACCTGTCAGAGAGAAGGTAACACAGCCTCCAACAGGTCTTCCGAGGGGAAGACCTCAAGCACAGGGTTACATCCCAGAGTAACCTGGGAACCCGAGCTGGGTCTGCACAAACCAGGGCCAGGCCTCACAGCAACGTGAGGGGCAAGACAGGGAGTTGCTATCAGGGATTAACTGGTGAGGCATGATAAGGAACTGCAAATTTCATACACAGAGAAGGGTCTTAATTGGCATAAGATCAGATCATAGGGAGTACATTAAAAAAAAGGGCTGCTATCAAGAAAGGAAGTGGCCCAGAAGTGAGCTACAAAAGCACAGGATAGGTTTGCAGATCATGATAGGCACAGACAAAGCTGACAGGAGGGAGAACACGGTGGAGGTATTGACAATTACTCACTACCACCCTGTCGGACTACACAGAAATACTGGTTCCAGGGACCCTCTCCAAGTGAAGAGCCTGGATTTAGAGACCCGCGTTCACCCTTTCTTCGCTGTGTTCTGCAACGTTTTTTCTCTTGACTTGTCTTCTGTCGCACTTGCCCTCGCTGGGCCTGGCGCTGACTGACTGTAAACGTGATTTCAAGTAGTGAGGCTGGCACAGCCCCTTGTTCATGGCACTGCCAAGGGACAGCGCTGAGGTAGTTTTGAGGGGTCCCCCGAAGCTGCCTTCTACAGAAGATGTGGGACTGGTGCTGTTGACAGAGGAGTAGCCTGAGCTGCCTTCGAGGTTGGGGTTTCTCGGGGTGAGATAAGCTGGCCGAACGCAGGCGTCGTCGGGCGGCTGAGCCTCGCTCAGGGGCACCACGTGCTCGCACCAGCCCGCGGCTGCGCTGTCTTCGTCGCTGGAGTCCTGACAGCAGTGGTCAGCTGGGTTCACGTAGACCACGGTCATGTCCAGGATCCCGCTGGGAGCTGTCACTGCAGCGTGGCGAGAGCAAAGGTGAGCGTGGTGCAAAGCAAAGACACTCAGCATAGAGTAAGGACCGAAAAGACGACCCTGTGGCTGCCGTACACGAAGGGGCAGGGGCACAGCTATCATCCTTCAACACAGCGATACTCCCTCTCTGAGGGGATCCTGTCCTCCAACAACAGTTTTCACAGCAAAAAGCCAATTGCAGTGTTGGAAAATGAGTCTCACTCTCCCTCTAAGCATCTACAAACTCCTTCATTGTGTTCCAAAACGGTACTGCAAGAAGGGATATAGACACCTCAAAAAGTTTAAGACCACTGCAGAAGCAAAGTCTTTCTCCAAAGTGGTCTTCCTCTGCAAGTTACCCAAGGAAACAATTTCAAGGAAAGAGATAGCTACATTACAGAAAGCACATGAGAGAATTAAAGTAAGAGAAGGAAACCCTCACCGTCTCCATCTTTCTCGCCTTCACTTTCCTGATCCCCCTCATAGCCAGAACAGGAGTCCAAGCTCCAGTCCAGGAAGTTGTCCAGGAGACTTTCTTCCTGGGTGGATAGCTCGGCTGTGGGTGTAGTCACAAAGCTGCCTCGGTCATCCTGAATGCTGTCTTCCCGCCTCCTGGAGTGCGAGGAAAGCCAAAATCCAGAAGTCACATATTGAAATAGAAGTCTCCTTTTGCAGCTCTTTTAGAAGGTATCCCAGTTAGGAATTGGAAGAATTGACCACAGTTTAGAACAGAGGTTCAGGACACTAGAGGAAAGCCTCATACTAATCTTTCTAGATATTAGCAGTGATGAATTTATACTGGCCTTTTAGTTCTCTTTCCAGAGGGAGAGCTAAGGAAAGTCTGAATTTCCACCATATTTGTGTGCATGGGGCTGGGCTCCGGGTCCTCCTGCTTCACACCCAACAATGAACATAGCTGGCTGTAACTCATCATCTTAAAAATAAACAAACACACACAGTCAGTAAAGCAGATCATGCAATTCCCCCTTCCAGAAGGGTGCTGTTTCCTCTTCCCCCCGCCTCAAAAAATATATCATAGCAAGTTCTCAAGTCCCAGCAGATAAGTTTAAAAACCACTGCTTGATTTCTATGTTCTCCCAAGAATCTACAGTGAGCAGTCACTACCATTACTTTGCTTTGTACACCCTGCCACACAGCTAGCGTTGCTCCGAGTGTCAAGCATCACCAACTGAAGAGCAAAAACTCACCTTCTCTTTACCTATTTCCTCATAGCGCTCATCTTCAAATCGTTGTTTCACCGCAGTTAGAGACACCTGCCTATAATCCTTTGGGACATCATCGTGGAAACTGGAAAGACAGAATAAGGCCCCAATCTGAGATTGGATTACACAAAATCATGCTGACAACGCTTGCCAACTTGGAAGATTTGGATTCCAAATATTCACGTGCCCTCCCAAAAGGGATTCCAAAGGTTTTACCATTTTTGGTGGAGGCTCAGCACACACGGCAGCAGGTCTTCAAGAGAGAACCCGGTGCATTCCGAGAGCTGGCTTGTCCAGGGATGTGCTGGAGAAGAGGGTACAAACYTTCATTTTGTGAAGTTTGCTAGTTGTGTAATCACACACAGATTTAAGATGTTTTAAAATATCACGATCATTGACAAGCTTATGTCTGTAAACTGCTTATTCCAGTGTAGAATCAGGTCCACCCACACCTTTGTCTAACAAAGGGAAGTTGTGGCTAGCTATATTGTCTATATGCTATAAAATTAGTGGCAGAAACCTTCAGCCCTCCTTAAACACCTTGGTGGCGTACACCACAAACAATCTGGTTCTGCATGACTACAATGAAAGAAAATCAGGCAAACTCCTCCCCGTGCTCTGAAGTCTCTTACGGAGGCGGCTCACCTTCCTTCCCCGCAAGGAAGGGGGCATCTTGCCCAGGGACGCGGGGAGAAGGGGCCGCCCCTCGCTCACCGTGCTCGTGCAGCACCCTCGCCAGCAGCAGCGCCGCGGCGGCCAGGCGGGCCGGGGAGTACACGCAGAGGCTGGTGCTCAGGAGCGACAGCTCGCAGATGAAGCTGCACAGGTGAAGAGTTCTTCTCTCCAGCGAGACGACGTGCGACAACACCTCTTCGTAGTCCACAACGGTGGGTATCTGACACGCGCAGGAGAACAGAAGTTAGCAAATTGATCAAGCACCAAGCATTAACACAGCTCTTCCCAGCAGACCCTCTTTCCATCGCCTTGTTTTTTTTCAAATGACCTCTCAAGTTTTAATCTCTACAAAGCCAGTTTTGCATCAGCAGGCTTTCAAGTCTCCACAGCTTATGGAGAACAGTTCCATTAAAAGCATCATTCTAATGTTATTATAGAGCGATCTACGTCTCACTGCTAACGACAACAGTGCAAGTGCAGTAGCACCAAAGAGTCCATGCTCTTTCCAAACTYACCCTTATCTTTCCTTCTAGGGCAGAGATGATCTCGCCCATCATTCTTACAAGGTCCTCGTATTTGTACGTGTTGTCTGTCAGCCACACAGCTTCCCGTATCGTCAAGATCTCTTTGCTGACGAAACTGCAATATTAAATATTATTAACAATTAACCCCACAGGAACGTGAACACGTGTGCACTGATTTCTTGTGGGTGCAAACAAATGCATCCAAGATGACCAATGAGTTAAGCAGATTCATAAAATACTCGCTAAAGTCATGGATCTGCCACAAACTAGGAAAAAAGGAACAGCAGCTCTTTATTTTACTTTTAAACTGAAACCAGGTATTAGAATATTTCTAATTCATCATGTTTAGAAAACCTCTACTTGGTTAAGATGCAAGATATTAAAGGAATCAATACAGAAAGAATAATATTTCACCACAGCCTGCTTGTTTATTCTTGCAAAGTGCAGTCATTTGAGCACAAGAGACCAAACAGTGTAACAACACTGCTGCACTGCTTCTTATAGGGTTATTCATGCCAATACTGTGTGAAAGACTTTAGTTGCTGATGGAAGGCAACTATATTAGCTGTTCGATTTAGAGAGTCTTTCCTGTACTACTATGCACATGTGGGCAGTAAGCTAAAGGGCTCAAGTGACTTTGTAACAATTGTCCATGACCATTGGTCACAATCCCTACCGTGTGCAAATAACCATGCAGGCAATTCCCAGCAGCTGGAGTCGAGCCCGGGGGACAGGTCTCAGCTTCAAATAACGGTCCACACATCCCACCGTCATGTGAAGGCAGAGGCTAGAGAAGTCTTTCATGGTGGCCACTTCTACCAGCCAGTCAATCAGGATGTACCTGGACAGGCAAAAGAGAATCTGTCAGGTTGGAAGCCTTCAGATCTGGGCTGGACCTTCTCCCCACACCAATCCCTTCTGCACTGAGGGATTCCAAACCAAGAAAGGGCACCAAAAGATCTCAGGGAAAAAAGATCATATTGCATAGAAATAAGGGTTTGCAGCCAGAGGCTTGTTGTTCTCTTAGGGCCCAATGGACCTATTAAACAGCTTGTGAAATTAAACTAATTTGAGAAATATAAATCAGGAATTTRAGGTTGAGRAATATAASTYRGGAGGCTAAAACCCACTAATCTAGRAAAAGGAAGACTAACTATRGCTGGATTTGAGTTTTTACCGCATTGTTTCATTCATTCCTTTCTGCACAGTGAAGATACTCTGCTTGCTGACAGGCATGGAGGCTTGAAAGATCTGGGACACCAGTTCATTGGAAGATTTCGCTTCTAATCCTAGTTGGTTTCCATTCCCACAAGCTTTAGCTAGAGCTATCTGTAGTAAACAGAACACAGAAGAAAATGCATTTACCAAACATGAGCTAAAACATCTGGTTCTGCAATTTTCCTGCTGAAAATGGAAGCAGCTATCATGAAAAGCAACTTGAAAGTAAGAATTCCTATTTCTTATGTCTGACTTAAAGGCAGTCGTTTTGGGGGATAGGCTTTAATTCTAGTAGAAAAAGGATCCTCTCTCAAATTGCAGAACAGAAATGCAGCATTTTGAGAAGAAGAAGAATTGCAGAGAGCATACACACACACACACATATTACMGAGTAATTTTGACCCTGTATCTAACAGGGGGAGTCTGTACTCACAAAAGCACAAGAGAGAGCWAAGTCCAACAGCTTYCCTGGAAAGTCAGTCTTACCTGTGCTTCCCAGCAGCCCTTTGCTGCATAGTCCTTTAGCTTCCTGAGGCTTTGGAGGTATCTGCCAGGATCTGACATCTAAGGAGAGAAATAAGTGGATTTTACAAGACCTTTACAAAGGAAACGGAAGGTTTTTAAGTACTCCTGTCCAGAGGAAAGACATTGCTGGTGGTGGTTACACCTATTTCAGCTGTTTCTCACTGCGAGGCCAATGTTATTTTTAAGAAACTTGC
This sequence comes from Eudromia elegans, assembly GCA_003342815.1. Classification (NCBI taxonomy): domain Eukaryota; kingdom Metazoa; phylum Chordata; class Aves; order Tinamiformes; family Tinamidae; genus Eudromia; species Eudromia elegans. The sequence goes on along the minus strand of PTEX01000031.1, from coordinate 1,241,068 downwards.
TTCAAGTCTTGCCCAAGGTCTCACAGGAGACGAGACAGGCCGTTCAGGATACCAATATATTTATGAAGTGACCGTGTAGGCAGTCTCCCTGCTGCCAAGCAGGCAACCTGATTACTAGCCAGTGGTGAMTGTGCTTTTAACACACTTAGAAAGGAGCTTCTGCTTACTCCTTAGCTAAAATAAGTGAGTCCATGAGCAATTGTAAACAYGAAGGCAAATCCCAAGACTCATTTCTGAGAGTTCTTAGTGCTCTCCTTGTTTATGAGGCCAGTAACTTAAAGGAAAGAGCAATGTCTTTCTGCAATTGCTTATCACACATGGAGGCCCAGACATTACAGTAGAAAAGTGTTTTGGAGACAAATAGGCATTTACTTACAGCAGCCTTTTTGTTGCTTTCCCAAAGGAGGTAGGAGCTGTTTAAACAACCCTGCTTTGAAGATTCTTCAAACATTTCAAGAGATTCTTTTCTTTTTTCTTCATCCTAAGGAAAAGAAAAAAGAAATTATGGTGGTATTTATGCTGTCTGGAGAACTGGAAGCCAGACCTCAGAATTTCAGCAGCTCCAGACCAAAGGCTACAGTACAAGTAGCAGCAGTACAGCTGCAAGTCCCTTCCAGACTATACAGGGTGCTACTAGGTTCATGAATTAATTGGCAATTTTCCTCAGCTAGTAGCAAGATTTTTGTATTGCTCAGCACTGAAGGCCATTTATTTTGAGACATTAAGACTGTAAGCCTTCCCTCAAGGTGTGACCACAGTATCAGCTCACAATGGGCCAAAATTAACTTATTGTAAAACTGAAGAAACTGAGTTGTTAACATTTCTTTGAAAAAGTGTGTATCGTATACTCGAAACATTGCTCACCTCAAAGAGACTTAAGACCTTAGCCAAGCAGTGGAGAATAGAACCTTTTTGAACCTGAAAAAAAAAAAATTAAGATAAGGCTTCATTAGGAAAAAACAGAGAACACTTCTTAAAAAGCAAATCCTGAGTAAACTTGTTTGCCTTTCATTGTTCCTTCTCTTTACTGAGATTATCTTTTATCTCAAAGATGACAAAATATTGAGGAAAGTAAAGTGCTCTGTCACTCACAACATACCCAGATGGCTGCAGATCTATTAAAACAACCCACCTGGGGTGATTTAAGCATCCAGGGCATAAGAGCTCCATGGGCAGAGAAGAATATTTTTTCCAGAAGGATCTGGYGAAGCTGCCAGGCTCTTTTGAAGTCAAGAGCAGAAGGTGCCTTACCTTATCCAGCTGACATTCTGCTTTGAGACTCTCGTAGACCACAGCTTTGCAACAGCTCCCGCTCAAGGACCAGGGCGGGCGGATGAAGAGCCACACGAAGGGGGCCGCGCGCACGTTCAGGCGCTCCGTCAGGCTGAAGAAATGCGAYGCCTTCAAGCCGTTCACTTCGGCGCGGCCCTCGTCGGAGATGGACACTGAGAAATCGGTCAGGCCAAACAGTCAGAGTCACCGCAAACGGGCGGATGCCATCGGGAAAAGGCTGAGCAGGGAATCTCTTTCAGAGCTTTAGGCTCAAGGAGATGGCAACATAAGAAAGGGTTTGCTACAGCCAGTCTACAGCAATGCACAGCCTGAGAATGAGGGGTAAATATCAATACCCAGAGCAATGTCAATCTCTATAAGCACAACAACAGAACAGCCTGCAAGTCACTTGTCCTGCCAAAACCCTTAGCGAGAAGAGTCCTCCCATCATGAATCCCACTGGACACCCTTAACAGGCTAGGTGGCTGCTCAAGTTTCATCAAAGTTTTCAAAGCATAACTTGAAAAACATAAGCGCACAAGCTGTGCATTAGCTGTGCATTTTTAATACACATATACTTTTGCAGCATAACAACATTTAACAGGATTAACAGGAGGGTAGGGCTGATGCCAAAATTTGACTGAAAGATAAAACCAAAGAGGAAGGCTYATCACGTGCTGAAAACAGCTGAAATAACTGAAAATTGACAGTGCTTTTTTCTCTAGAAGCTAGAGAAACACAGGAGAAACAGTCCTGCAGGCAGCCAACTTTTTGCCTCAACCGTTGATCCGCAGCTGGAAAGAAGCCTTGAGTTCATCTGCCCTTCCCCTTGCCACACCACCTTCCCCCAGAGCCCGGGCCCTTGCGCACTTACGGCCCTCGTTGTACAGGTACGCTATCCCCAGCTTCACGGCAGCTTCAAAGTTACCCTTCTCAGCAGCCCTAAATCGGGATAGAGAGAGGACACGTCAGGTTTAAGTCAATAAGTACTTTTAGACCCTCAATAAGTACTTTTAGACGTTACGACAGTATAAGCCAGGCTGTGATTCTGGTGCAGTGTAACAAGCACCCTCAGTCCAAACCCACCAGCACATGGAAGCTGCAGCAGGAAAAGCCGGGGCACAGTCTACACCCAGCTCTTTGATTTACCCATTTCCACAACAATTTAGCAACTCTACAGGAACCATTTTCCAACCCCACACAATACCTCCAATGCCAGAACGTGGTTGTTTTGGTATTTGCACTCTCAAGCCAATTTTTGGACAGTCTTTAGAAAGATTAAGCATGCATTAGAGCAGAGATAACAATAAGAAGCAAAGCAATTGGCACATTAAAAGTGACCCCTACCCTTCCAAAGGGAGGCAAACACACACTCTCCTTCCCTTTTAACCAGGTTTATCATTACCTACAGAAACTTCAGTCATTAAGACATTTAGCTATTTTCCACTAGGTARAAAYATTTCTTCACAAGCAKCAGCTARATGAATCAAGACTTTGAAATATAGCTATATTCTGGCTCCTCATAGATTTTCATACGGAAACAGGCTCCAAGAGCATCAATAACACAGGTTTTAGTTAATATGCTATGTTCCACCACGAGATGCTACTGCATTTCAAGAGAAATTACAGCTGTGCTCCAATTAAAAAGCCAACAGTTCTAGTGTGCACGGGACATGAACTCAACAAGTCCTCATCACAGCAAGCAAAGACTTCYACGAGTGAGAAAAGACAGATCTGCCACACAGAGGAGAAAGTGTCACCCAGCTTGACCCACGGCTCTACCACCATGGACACAGTGTGATTCTTAAYGTCTTACCTTTCAAACATCTTCAGATTGTTGGGAGAAGGCCATATTTCTTGGAAGCTCGCACACGCCCAAACACTAGCATGATTATCCACAAGGTATCTAAGATGCGAGTGGACCTGTGCACAGCAATTACACAAATAAGGGATCAACAGAAAAACGGTTGTTCAGCAGTCTAATTTTATATGGGGGGGGGGCATTAACTGCAAATAAATCACTATTGTTTTTCTGCCCAGTCTTGACCAAGGCAAGAGCTGCCACACTGAAACACATTTCTCAGTCACAGTGACCTGGCAGAAGAACTTGCACAGAAAACCTCCAGAGAACACTCCAATACAGCTGCTTATCTGCTTAAGCTCAACACAAAAACTGATACGAGGAGCCAGCTCTTCCCATATGCAGTCCTGGCACCTACGGCCAGCCCTAAACCACCCACCGTGTGTTACAGAGGAGAAGCTGTTGGAGGACTCACGGCTCTGACGGAGAGGAGGTCCTCAGCAGGAAGGCCTTTCAGAACATGGAAGAGAACATCTTCAGGCAGACTCAGCAAGGTCAGGACTCGGGGCCGCTTCCTCACCCTTCGCTTTGAAGGGAAAGAAAAGCACCTGGAACATCGACAGTGAATTACTGGAAAAGAAAAAATAAATAAATCTGTTAGTCGTGAAACAGCAGGAGGAAGAAAAAGGTGCCATACATGTACATAAGCACACAGAGGGGTGACATTACTGTACTTACTCTACTACATAGGACACCACTTACTCAAGAAGTTCAAAAATAAACACATTTAGCATGAAGCGAACACTTTAGCAGTTTTAGTTATGAGAAAGTGAATGATTGTTTTATTTTAATGAAGCCAAGACGCTCAGAAGGGACGACTCGGGCAATCCAGCTCGTGTCCGCTCCATCAAGCGGAATCCTTCCACAACGTAACCCCATCCTTTTCACGACGTGAATTAGGCCGACACTTCATTTACCACCCCCGAACCCAGATTTCCCTTCTCAGCTGAGGGTAGTCTTCAAAACGTGGGCAGAAAGACCAGGAACCCAAGACTTGGCACGAGTCTTGGGGAACTCAAGGGCTCAAGAGAAAAGCTCATCTTCCTCAGAGGCCACGTGCCTGCCAGGGACTCCTACGGAAGATGCCAAAAAAAGGGCATTTCTTGATATTTTAGCACCTCTCGGCATTCGGAAACCAAAGGCACCTTGATGAATCCGGCCACCTAGCACGGACCAAGCCGAGGAAGCAGGCGAGTTGTTCTCGCTGAAGACACRCCGTGCTAGAAAGCCTGGTTCTTCCCCACCTTATCGGTTGGCAGGGGGACCCCCCTCAGCCTCGGTGCTGTTTCATGCTCTGCCTCCTCTCACAGCGCTGGGAAGCGGCCCGAGATATCGGCACTGCTACGTTGGCAGGAGATGGACATGGGAAGGAGCAGCTYGCCCAAGGAAGGTGGGAGGACGTTGGAGACCGGAGGGCAGGCAGGAGGGCTCAGGAAGCCCCTTCTGAAGCACAAGCTCCAGTCCCACAAGAGTGGGGACCCCGGCAGGGCCTTTGCTAAGGAAGCCTTCTGGCTTGTGTGTTTTCAAACTGGGCTTCGAAGCTCCATGGAAAAACAAAAAGCCTGTCCTTGGGAATTGCCGCCTTTCTAAGAAACTCCTCCTCGTCCCAATGAAGCCAAACACAGTCAGGAGGAACCCAACATGGKGAAAGATGCGCGACCCGGCGCAGCTCCCAGAGCCTCTTCCTGGAGCCTGGATGAGAGGCTGGAGACACGAGAAGCGGCACTTGTCTCGGCGGAGGACCGAGCCCGTCACCAGCGGGGCTGGGCAGCGCCCGGGCGCGGGGTCCAGAGCGGAACCGCTGCATCCGCCCCGGCTCCCGCGCGTGGCTTCGCCCAGGGCACAGCCTGCGGACTCCCGCGAGCAGGACCRGGAGGCCGGCAAGGAGCCGCGGGGGCCGCCCGCGCCCGGCCCAGCTCGGGAGCGGCTCCGAGGCGGGCGCTGCGGCG
>PTEX01000031.1:1175680-1235528 GCA_003342815.1 Eudromia elegans | reverse complement strand
ATTGGCGGCCCGCCTTCAGGCCCCGCCCACCCGCCGCGCGCACTTTTTTTTCAAACACAGCAGGCGCCGCCATTGGTGGGAAGGCCGGTGGGTGGGCGGTACTGGCCCTGCCCCTCGGGCTCTGATTGGTCGCTGAGGATGCGAATTCGAATCGGAGCAGTTGGCGGTTCGGGCGGCGCGCCGCGGCGGCGTCTGGCGCGCATGCCCGGTGGGCTGCGGGGCGGGGGGCGTTGCTATGGCAGCAAGCGCTCGGGGCCCGGAGCCGCCGTCAGGCGCCATGGCGGGCGGCAGCAGCTCCCGGCCCGGCCCGCGGTCGCCTCGTAGCCCCACAGCGAGCGCCGCCCTTCGCGGCCTTCCCTGGCCTCCCGCGCTGGGGGGAAGGCGGAACGCGGAGGACAACTTCCTTCTGGGAGCCGCGAAACGTGACCGTGGTAGTGACCCAAGCCCCCCGGGGTGCAGATGGCTTTGAGAGTACCGCGGCCTCCGCGCCATCCCGTGTTGTGGGGTGACCGCTCCAAGGCCACGCGAAGCTCGGGCAGCGCTGCCACGGCCGGCAGGGTGGGGGACGCACCTGGGCTTCTCCAAGCGGGAGCCTGGCCTGGTCAGCCCATGGGCTTTGTGGGTGGCCTTTCCTCCGCATCCATCCTCAAACCTCTGTGGCGTTCTCTAGGGGAAAAAAATAAGGAGCTGATGGAGAAAGTCTACCCAGCAGCGCAAACATGAGGAATCCCCTCCCCACAGGGAGGTGAAATGGCTTTTTCTCCTCCCTCCTCACATCTCTTTGCTCTAGAAATTATGATTAAGACCGTAAGAGCCCTTTGCTTGCCTTAAAACTCAACACAACTGTAACACCCACACGCTCCAACCCCACATTCCTCCTACGTGGGCAGAGCTGTTGCTAAACTGTCCCCACAAAGGCCCTAGTCCTTCTTACGGAGACCCTCGTGGGCCTGGACCATGGATCTAAGCGATAAGGCGCTAGAGGAAGGACTGGTCACCAAGGGATCCTCCCGGCAGAGCGGAGGGCTTAGCGCCGAGGGAGAGCTCCTCCATGCGGGAGACAAGCTCCTTGGAGGGCAGGACACCCGCAGCCCCGCGCAAACCCGTTCTCCTCCAAGTGCTAGGTGCAGCTCGCCCCAAGTGTGATTTTGAGTATGGACTCCACAGTACCGTAGATGCATTATATATATGTATTTATATTGATAAACACGGTGGGTTTGTACGATCTGATGATTGCATTCAGCCACTTGTAAAACGGTGTCTTTCCCGAGGTTCAAAGGGCAAAAAAAACCAATCCAGAGCGCTTCGTCTCTGACGGGTTGCCTATTTCCCTCACAATCACTAGTCTGCAGCAGTYGGACTAAATATCTGAGAGGGCAGAAAGAGCTTCTCTGAATCTGTAAATTTAGGTGCGAGTTAGAGGGAGGAATTTGTCCGAGGTCCTTAGATGCTGGGGAAGCTTTGGCGCAAGTTTTAAGTCAGGATGTCTCAGCACATACTCCAAGAGCTGCCTCCCTCTATGCGTATTTCAGCCTGAGGCTGCAGTCTCTGCTAGGAGGCTACTTCACGTTTGCACCAAGGTTTATGAACAGCATTGTTTGGAGAAAGGATTGTGAATCAGAAATGATGGGAAGGGCAGGGCAGGGCATCTCATATCTCCGTCCTTTCTCCACATTGTATTTCTCTTTCATGGAACTCATTTGTGCAGAAACATCCCTAAAGAAAGAAAATCTTCCCTTTCAAGTGAGGACCTCGAACTACCACAAGGTGGCATCAAACAGACGTGAAGGGGCATCAAAATTCTGTTAGATGCTCTAACCCAAGCAGGAATGCATGGATATTTTAGAAGCAAAGTCTTAATTTTCCAAATACTGATGTATATAATCTCCCCGTCTTCCATTACTAAATACCATTCTACAGTAGTAAATGAACAAGAATCAAGATATTTGCTGTGAAGCAGATCAACACAGCACTTGTACAAATTCACGTCTATCCGTCCCACCAGAGCAAGGGAAGAATGAACAKGAACATGGATGAACATGGATTCTAATGACACGTCTTGGTGAAAGAGGTCTGCAGCAGGCTTCATTTTCCTGAGAAGGGAGCTATGGCTTCAGATGTTTGCTTAGCTTACGGCTACAGAAGATTGCTGCTAAAGGTCTCTGCAAACTCTCTCTTAAGCCTCACTGCACAAGGCAAAGCAAGCACATGACATACTGGATGGGATAACAGATGCGTGTTGGGTTGTCCAAAGGCCCACATTTTGTGGCAGCCTAAAGCCTATAATGCCGGGTATAGGAAGTGGTGGCTTCTCTAAGGGSTTCTCCATCATTTGTTCCAGACCCCACAGTCAAGAAGCAGCGAGTGGCCTGTGTTGTCCCTGAMGGTCCCAGYGGCACCTCCTGTGCTGGTCCCATTYCCTGGGTGGATGATTGCAAGGATGGTACGTGGCTTGGGCTCTCAGTGGGGCATCTCACTGCCGCTCCATTTGGAGAACACACTGCCTGTCCTGAYGACTGCTGCAGAAAATAGGGAACTTGATTGTTCCCTTCTGGAYAAGAGCTCATACTCTTCGAGCTCTTGCTGAAAGAGGCACATTTACAATGATTAAAGAGCATCACTTCTTAAGGGAGGCCCTCGTGTCTGAGGGACGTCCCTGGAATAGGAGCCGTGAGCCGTGGCTGGGAGACACGACGACACGCGCGGCCGAAYGGAGCAGTGCTTCGTCTGGCAGACAAGCACGGAGCCCAGGGCTCCTAGTGCAACTTCCTCCTCTGGGTACAGAGTGACCTTGGGGGCTCTCACTGAGAGGAGGCATTCAATTTGTGAGTTGTTTTTTTTTTTTAATGAAGATATAAATTAAAAGATGTATTACTCCTAGTGAGAGATGTGGCACTGGGTCCAGGATCACGGGGGCTGCTGGTGTTACTGTTGCAGCACTGCTTTGGTTTGTGTTGGCATGTCTTTCTGTCCTAGTCCTTGCATGACAATGACAAACTGAGGGCCATTCCATTGCAAGGGCAAACCTGGCTTCAAAATTAAAAACTCATGGTTACCTTAATAACTTAGTCTAAACTTTATTCTCCTCCCAAAAGCAAGTGATCACAAATGACCTCCCTTGTCTTGCAAGAGTAAAACCACAGATCCCATGGGGTGTGTGGACCTGTGCCTGAAGGATTTCTCTCTCCCTATCCCTCCTCTCCATTGGAAGATGAGGTTTCCTATCTTCCTCTTCCCCCTCGTTCTCCAAAGACCTGGGAAAGCTGTCCTCTTGCTCTTGTGCGCCAGGGAAGCACGTACCCCGTCTAGGATGACACAGAAATGTAGGATGAGAGGGCATACATGGATCACCGAGGTCAGCTCCTCTATACACACAGGAAGAACTGCACAGCTTCTGCTCTGCACATCCTCAAGTTGTGAAATGCTCCTCAGTTCCCTACTGCATGTCCAATAAGTAGAGCTAAAGAAAAAAGAGGAAAGAAAAGCAACAGACCTGAGAGGCTGCCAGCCCAGARTTTCCAGGCCAGACCACAGCTTCCATCAACGCTGGGTCCCCGCGAATCCCTGGCACATCTTCCAAGCTCTTGGAATCCCAACATGAGCAGCTTCATTATAGCCACAGCCAATTTGCCCTGGCTAATTAAGCGTATTGATAGCTATCACATACTTCGCTGCTACATAAAACAAGTGAAGAAAGCAAGCACAGGGACCCTGCTGGGTTCAAGCTCACTAAGACTGAGCCCTAGATGGGCTGCTGATCTACCTAGTGCCGACCACCCCTCCATCGCAGGAGCTGCTGAACATCACGAGCATYGCAATACGGGAAGGAAACCTATCCTTGTCTGCCATGGTTCCTCACTGATTACAGACATTTAATGCTGGGTGTTCGCTTATATTTGTTTCTTGTAAAGAACACAGTGTTTGGCAAAAGAGGCGAGTGGGAATGACAACTGTGTACACATTTCACATATTTCTCGTATTATTTCTCCTCCAGAGAAGAACAGAGCTGTTATTAATAATCACCTCGCCAAGTTTCTGAATTGATGTTTTGAAATGAGCTGAGTGTATAATTTAAGAACCACAGGCAAGGGAGAAAATGTGCTTTCAATTCAATTTGAAAAGGGTGGAGAGTTGATGATGCACAGAGATAAACGATGGCGATTCTGGAGGGCCAGAACTGTAGAGAAGGAAGCTGTAAAACAGACATTTGCCAGACTTTGCAAAGCTAGAGGCAACACAAGGGCTAGAGGAGAGAAAGGAGGTGCGGGAGGGAGACACACACACTGATGAAATACAGGAGTCCCAGATCCAGACTCCCTGTGTGTAGTTTTCCCTCAATGTGGGATGGAAAAGGAATACAGCTGGGAATAGGAGTCATGATGATGTGTCTCTTTCTGCAGAAGACAGACTGTGCCTGGTCCTGGTCCTGACAGACAGTCCTGGTGCCTGGGAGGCCTCTGGATGGCCCTAGGAAGAGAACTACAGTAGCCAGGACAAGGAGAGAAAGAAGGTCATAGAAACCCAGAAGCTGGAGCAGAACTTAGCACGTAAGCACTGGTTGTTGGCTGATACTAACTGGGTAGGTTCAAGGCAATGTCATCTCTTACCCTCTCAGATACACAGGGAAGATACAAACGTAGACCCATGGGGCACATGCTGTTACCTAGGTGGCATGAGAGCATGCAAGGTACTCTGCAGATGCAGCGAGCCTTTGAGAAACGTGCGTTCAAAAGGTGCAGGAGACCAACTAAGCTGCAGGACAGAGCAAGGGCTTGGCCTTGGCGCCTTTCCATGGCAGCCTTTCCAATGACCTCCTACAGAAACTAAGCTGATGTGTAAAAATGGAGGAAAGGAATGAGCTTTTTAGCCTTTATAACTGCAAAACTCTCTGGGTTGTGACTCAGTGCAGCGATGTCTTGAGTAGGCCTCCCTCCAGCCAACCTAGAACAAGGACTCTGGTAGAGAAGCTGGGTGGTATTGCTGATGTCCAAGGAACAAGATCCTCCCTGCAAAACCTTGTCCATGGCTAACCTTACAGCAGAGCTTTTCTCTCCTTGAATGTACCCAGTCAACACAATTAGCACTCCTTKTATTACACCAAATTCATATTTGTGAGCCATAGACCCACCATGCAAATACAAATATTCTCTGCATACTTCCTGGGACAGCACACTGGGTATCTGCAAGGACTGCTCATAAGAGAGAAGGAAATGGTTGGATGACAGAAAAAAAAAAAGAGAAAAAAACCCATAAACCCCTCTTTCCAGGGATACACTGCAAGCACTGGGGCAGCTGCAATTGCAGGAAAGGTTTCTTATGACAGCACGGACATTTAAAAAGTGTACCCAAACTTACACACTTAGAGGTTCTCTCCTCAGCATTCGTGTCTCAGCAACCTCACCAGCTCTGGGGACCCTTGTCAACCAACTGGGAACCCTACACTTGGGCTGACCCATACCCATGACCATGGGCACCCTGACTTGGACCAACATTGCTGCTTTGGCCCTTGGAATAGCCCCATGCTGGCTTCCAACCTGGCCTGCACCCACAGAAAGACGTAATATGCAGCTCATTTTGTGACAGCCTGATCTGGACCCTGCCCTGCTGACTTGACTCATTGGCTGGAACGCAGATCAAGTCCCACTCCTGTACGGATTGCTGAGTCCTTCCTTCCCAAATAGGCAATGGTTTYGTGGTGGTAGTGTGTGTCACAATGCAGTTGGGAGGGTGACRAGAAGACAGGAACACAATCCTCTGYGACTTGACTTGCRTTAAACACYCCAGCCAGTTTGAACCTTGTAAACACAGAGGCTTCCAAGGAGCTAAGAGTGGTGCTTCCTACCCTCTTGTGAAATGCAAGTCTCGAAGCACTGCGAACACAAAGCATAAAAACATCAGTCACTTCCCAGGCTCCGCTTCAACAAAGAATAAACTTATGCACATCCACAGTGGAAATTCATCTCCCTGAATTTCGTGATGCTGGAATTGCATCCCATTATGCTTTAGAGGTAATCTTTAAACATAGATCTTTAGAGACCTGGATTTTTAATGCAAAAAGCAAGTGTATAGGAGAATGCTTTATACCTTTGGAGAGCTCAAAGAAAGAAACAGCCTTTCCCTAGTCTTCTGCCYGAGGCTTTTTTCTCCATCTGGAAATAGATAATGATAAATACACGTCCAGATCCTCAAATATATTTTGCCAACTGCCAATGGTCTTCTTAAAGGATGTGGGCTGTACTTCTCTATCCTGCGCTTGCATTGCCACTGATCAGGACTACATCTAATTGCAAGAAGAGTGAATCATTAGCTTATCTTTGAACRGGTTATCTGCAACAGAAAACAGAGTCAAGCCGCAAGGCCACCACCTCCTCATTAATCAGGTGGATACGGGTAAGAACTGAGCTGTCAGAAATCTCCCATAGGAATTGTTTTGCAATGGAAAATTAGGGATTGTGGGACAAAATTAACCTGGGCAGTTTATCACAAAAACATGCATCATTTGTTAGACAGTTGATTTTTTTTTTTTTTTTAATTTTAGGCAAATCCATTTGCATTTTTTACAAGAATTTATAGGCTTTTCAAGGCAAACCTTCAGACCAGGTAGAGAAATCGCAGCTCCTCTTGGAATCTACGAGSGAGGAGAAAATCTGTGTTGCTACAGCAGGAACGTAGTCACTTTTTCCCCCCTGCTTTTAGACAGTTGCTACATAAAAAATAGATGCTTTTCTATTGCAATTTCAATCTCTGCTATTTCAGTCTGCTTCCCCCAAAATGCCTATCTGGATAAGCAGGAGCAAAACGTCTGCTTCCCACYACGAGAGGCCACAGCTGCAGGCTTAGCCAGCTCTGTACAGGGGTAAAATTTGGTTAAGGAAACAAAGAATGAGTTCCTTGGCAGGTATTTCTGGAGCCTTTGCTGCAGTGAGTCAGTGTGGGGGCTTCCCACATGGTATATCCAAAATGCAAACAAGTATCTGCATCCATACAGGCCAATGAATATTTTTGGTGAAGATGATGATCACCACGAGATAGGTGCAAAATTGGTCTGTGCCCCGCCACCTTCTTCTGGCTTGTCCCTTTGCCAAAGGTGCAACAGTTGCCCCATGTTTTTATGTCTTTCAGTATTTTTGGCCTTTAAACAGCTGACCTGTGTWCCGTAGGGACACCACTTAGGTACCATCTATGTGATAGCTGTATGTTCACAACGCAAGCCCTGGAGTGGTCTGCTTGAATCAACAAAACTTGGCACTGCTGCGGAAGGTGCTCGGGAGAGGGGTTTTACTACCCAGTCTGCACCCCCGCAGCCAACAGATCTGGTTGCGGCTCRTCATTCGTCCAAGACAACTTTGTGTTTTCAAAGCCTTTATCAGCGATTAGATCCGYTCATGGTTCAGTTACAAGAGCACATCCGAGCCCACCAGCTGTAGCACRTTGTTATCCTGAAAGCCCTTAATGGGTAACATCAGGAGCAAATCTGGCAGAACCTCACRAGTGCACTAAAGATGTCCAAGCTAAATGGAGAGAACGATTAAATATCCTTCCTTATGCAACAGCTGAAGCAGGGAAAGCCACTRCACAAGGCACAGGCACCTGCAGGAAGATCTGAAGCACTGAAGTTCCCCGGTCAGCTGCAAAATAACCTTGCAAAAAAAAAAAAAAGAGTTTTCACTGCTGAGACACAGAGCCGACACTGGTGAAGGGCACTAAGATTCATCTAGCCTAACGTCAGACCTTAATTAAAGTGCCTAACCTAGGTCCTAGTAGMCCTTGGTCCTCATGGAGTCCACAGAGAATGACAGGACCTCCAGCATGATTCGGGCACGGTGTGGACAGCATCACCCTGCAGAGCTCTCCGAGAGAGGGACCTCCGCTGCTAGGCTCCACAGGTAAACGAAGAAGAGGAATGAGAATGAATTGAGGCTTTCGTGCCCTCCTGGCACGAGTTTGCCATGGTGGCAATGAAGTCTGGGCCATACATGCCACAGGTTCGTGGCTCTGATGCTGAACTAGCTTTCCTCTCACTCAGGTGTTAAACAAAGTTAAAGGACAATGACTCTTCCTGCAAAACTACAGCCATGTTTAATTACTATTGTCGACACTACAATGTAACTACATAATCCTAGCTGCAGGTGCAGGCCCTGYTGTTTCAGGTGCTGTACAAACACGCTGCAGACTGTTTCCTGCTCGAAGCATGTGCTCTCTGGGCGCTGCTCTGGCAAGGAGGGCAGAGTGTTAATCTCTAATGCTCAAAATCAGACAAATGGTGACCTATGYGGGAAACCCAGGCTGTCAGATACGCTTGGTTCGGGGATTGCATTTTTCAGTTTTTGCTATAAGTCAAGATTTTGTTTTCTAATCCTGTGAAATAAAGCAGCTGCAAGGGAGTCCTGGCTTGAGAAAAGGAAGTGCCGATATGCCTACAGTTGCATTTCTGAACTACAAAATCAGAAGTGATTTCTTCAAGTGGGTTGAAGGTGTAACAGAAGAAGCTTGGACAAGCAGTGCCAAAGAGGCAAGCATGGGAATGCGCTCAAGGAGCAGCCCTAYGCTCGGCAGCGGGACGTGTTCCGGACAGCTGGCCAGGAATCCGCATTGCAAGGCCCAGGCCCCGGCCAAGGAATTTGCAACCCAACGCCGGCAGGCTCAAAACCAGGACATCATTGTGGGGAAGGAAGTGGAGTGTGTATGAAACAGGAAGGAACAGACGAGCAMTAAACACTGTTGCAGAAGCAAAATTTTGATGGAGAACTTGTATATAAGGAGTGATTGGCAGAGAGGAGATAGGAAGGAGAAGGGGCGGCATGAAAGGGAGAATAAGAAGGAGGACACAGGAGCTGAAAGTCAGTGGGAAGGGAGAGAGAAAATGAGATTGATTTTCATTTCTAATCTTACAAATTATGAATTTAAAAAAAAAAACCAAAACATTTTAAATAAATGTTGTAAAAGTCAGCAGTGCTGTGAAAACAGCCTGTCTGTAGTAGGGCTTCCAAAGACTGACATGAACACTTCCTCCTGGGCCGTGATGGCAGCAGCAGGATGAAGAATTGGGCAGATTGCCTGATGTCACCCTGGYGCTCCCAGCAGCTCCATGGTTAAACAGTCTTTCCCTCTTCTGATTGCCGTYTTCAATAATTCTACCTCATAAAATTCTATTTTCTTTGTGATGATACCATAACTCAATGAGCTGGAAATATTCCCGGAGGGGAAAGAAAACTGCTCTGAGAGGGTTTATATTAGTTGTTTTACAAGCCATCCTTYGAAAATGACACCAAATTATCTCAAAAGAGCTAACTTTAGGGAATGGATCCTTCTCCTCCCAGTTAGGCATCTTGCACTGAATCTCTGGTTGACCCATTTTACCTCTAAAATGCTTTTCATGTCTCTGTATTCTCCTAGATGTACTTGCTACTCTCTCATCTAAGCTGTCTGTCTGTCAGCTTGGCCCATCCCAACAGAAACAAGGCAAAGCTTGGGAGCAGGGTACTAAAAAGCCTGGCTCTTTCCTGTCACTTGGAATACCAGAACTTCGGGTGTTGCTCAGGTTACGAGGCCTGTCCTGAGCAATGAGCTGACAGGAAGAAATCGCTAAAACAGMCCCCAAACTCTGTTAGCTTCTCTGAGCAAAGTGCTGACCCTCTCTGACGAGACCTTAGAAACTCCGTCTTGACCTCTGAAGAGCTGCCCCTGGAGAGAGGATCATTGTGTCAGAAGGTGCTTGTCAGCTGACAAACGTGATATCCCGAGAGATTCAAGGAATAACGTTCACAGGCAGCTCCAGCGAAAGGATGCGGGTGCAGACCTTCAGTAAAGAGAAAGGCTCTGGACTTTGCAGGAAGATTCAGGGATGTTCCACTTTCTCCAAGCACGGCTAGCGAGAAGACTGCACACTCCACCAGCTACCAGCACTCCTTCAGACTGTTGGAGAGGAAGAAACCAGAGCTACAGACTCAGTAGTTGGCCTCACATAGCAATATGGAATCCAGCCACCTTCCCAGGACACGTGCAAAGTCCATTCCAGGCAAATAAATAGTGCAGAAGGGCTTAGCTAGTCGCGTGTAGCCAAAACGTGTTGCTTTAACTGCACTTTTCCTCAAGTCAGCCACCCTCCTCTTCTGTCTTGCTCCTCTGCTGCTCACCAGCTGCAGCCTCTTTCCTACTGCAGCCCAGAAGTTTAAGCAAAAAAGAAGGGAGTAACAACACGGTTCACTGTGTCCTCCTCTGCTGAAGGTCCGTTGGCTTTGCAGAAGCCATGTCACCAATGGAAAATCTAGTGAATGTCAGACCTGAGCGTTCTGGGAGTCGCAGAAATGAGAGTCAGCAAAAGGCGCCCGCAGTTTCTTCCTGGTCCCATTTCTTGGGGAGTCACCTGCCAGCCCAACACTTCAATTGGGCTTCGGCTCCTGGATGCTTGAGYTTTATCAAAGGTGTAAAGCTTTCCTGAGTAGGCTTGGAAGCCAGCAACTGGAAACCATTTGCAAGAAGGAATAAAAACAAGTGTAAGGATACAAAAATGGGAGGTTAAGACTTCAAATGCTGTAGAACTATAGCTTAGCACACAGCACCCCAGGGGAGGTCTGTGACAGAAGTGGTAGTTATGAAAGAATCCAAATGCAACTTTCCAAGGCAGTCTCAGATGCATGCTAGATGGAGAAATCAGAGAACAAATCTCCATGAAGTGGAGTTTGCTGGTGGAAGAGTCCGGTAAATGGGCATTACTTCCTTTGGGGCTGTGTCGGGGAGCCACGAGTAGGTCCTTCACCACGAGGTGGTAAAAGAGGCGTTCAGTTGTGTCTGAAACAATATCCAAGCAATTTTGCTTTAATAAAGATGCACCTTATCTGAAGATTTCTTCTGATGCACACAGGGAACCATAACTTTATTAACCAGCTCAACTTCRCTGAGCAGTTTCCCTGCAATCACAGCCGGAATAAAGTGCATTCAATAGAGCGTGTTAAAGTCATTAGCTGAAGATTGGCTGAGGAAGTTATCTGTTCCCTGGCGATTAACCAGCAATTTCCTATCTCTCGTGGCCTAATGCTGTATCCTCATTAGTCTTTATGAAGCATGTAGGGTGTGTATGTGCAGAGAACATGGTAATTGCTTTAATTACACTTTTGATTAGTAATTTTCATTCCCTCTCAAGAACTCTGCCTGCCCCTTCGTTTGTGGAGAACAGTGTTCACCTCCTCCTTCTCAGGAACATGCTTTGCATGAACAATTGCTCCTCAGATCCATACCACATTTTTCTGCAGAAGACCAGCAGGCTTCTGTGGGGGTGCACGTGTGTGAGTGCATGAAGAGAGCCATCATGTTTTGCTCCTCTCTAAGCTTCCTGCAAAACTCCATCTCCATAGCCACAAAACAACTTAATTTTCATATACCAACAGGCATTTTTTTTCCCCAGATTCTCAAAGTTGTTAATGTTGCTGCTGTCCTACACTTCATTCATTTCTTTAGTCTGATCATAATCCCCCCTAGGACTGGGGTGAAGGGAACAGGTTCACCTTGCTAGATTTGTCGCCAGATGCTCAGTAAATCACTTTACCTAAAAATGTTCTGAAATTTAGGTCATAGAAAAAGAAGGTGGCAGGCAAAGTAGGAAAAAGATGCTAGGACAAGGTGGCCAGTGGGCGGGCAGGGAATCCAACAGCCTGTCAGGGAATGCTGTGGAATGACTCAAGCTCAGGCAGCTTCTCTTTTCTGAAAGCCAGTTCTGAGCTCCTCGAGTCTACCTTGTAGCCAGCTCTTCCCCAGGATGTCATACCTTGTGCACGCAAGATCAGTAGAGACATCAGGACGAAGTGCAGCTAGTGACAGCAGCGAACCCTCCCGTACAGCCTCTTTGGAGAAAGAAGAGTGATGTRGATGAGAGGGGATGGCTTCTCATTTGCTGCCTTGCCAGCACCCTGACCAAGATGTGGGTGAGGAAGGACACTATGCAGAAATGTGGTTGCATGTATCTCAGACACATACGAAAGAAGCTAGATTAGCTCTTTGGTGAGGCAGTAAAAGGCACGACTGAAGCATGGGGTGACCAGCTTACATGTGCATGTTTGGGTCAATCACCACGTGGTTAATGGCTGGCAGTTTATGCTCCCAAAATTCATCTAGTACTGATGGAAAGAGAGCTTGAAGAAAGGCTTCACAAATCTCTGTCTCCACAACCATCCTAGGAAGATTCCTTGTGCCAGCGAGGCATCACTGGTGTGTGACAGGGCCAGGGAAGCTGGTGGCACTTCCCTGCCCAGGAGATGGCCAGTGTGTCTGCTTACCAGTGCTGCGGTCAGAGACCAGTCTTTCAGCTGGCCTGCTCATTGTGCAAGGCCCTTCCAAGAAAAGATGTTAAGACACAGACAATCTCCAAGTTAATATTTGGTTGACCTTTGTAGAGAAGAKCTCAGATAAAGCTGGTAGCCGTAAGCCTGAAGTGCATTGTGCCTGGCTGGTGTGTTTCATCACGTGCCCTCAGAAGACACGGAATCTAAAGCAACTGACAAATAGAGGAGCTAATCTTGAGTAAACCTAACCCATATGGTCATAGTCCTTTTGGGTGTGATGATCAGGGTCCTCATTTTCACATGCAAAGCCCCAAGGAGTTTTTGTTTTGTTTAAGAAAGAAGCTCTCTTATTATTTCCCTAGTTCATTTGTTTATGAATGATTTGCATATTAACAGCATGAAAGAAGAGATATGAGGAAGAAAACAACCAGTTCATTTTATATAATCAGCATGCCACCCGGTCCCGATGGTGTGCTCGAGGAATACAGAAAGAACAGGCTGTTCAAAACTTGTGACATCTACTCTCAAATGCCAGGTTGAGAARCCAGGTATCACATGGAGCTATGGCCAGTCCCATGCAGATGCTGGGACATTCCTGTAATTTGCAGACCCTTAGAACAACTCAAAGTCTTCTCTGCACATGTGTTTGCAAAATCACAGAGATAACAAAACCTCAGACTTTAGAAAGATTTTATCACCAGACAACTAGGGGCAAGCTTTTCATATATATCTTAAGAGARGTTTATCTTTGGGGCAGAGAGACCCAACACATTGCTAAATAATTAGGAGTCGTATAACGAATAATGTTCATATTGGGTTCATATCTGATAATGTTTGCCTTCCAGGGGGTCAAAAAGGCTGTTCAGACGGTGAATCATTTCTCTCCCAAGCAGGGAGATGTGGTAGTTGTGAATCCCCGCAGAGTASGGCCAAACTAAGGGCTGGTGCAACAAGATGAGAAGATAAATGYGCTTCTGGTCCCTGAACTGTCAACAACTATCAGAGATGTGTYGGACCAGTGAGACCCGACTTTGTCTGCAGCCCAGAGCAGATCGTGTGAGGTTGAAGGAAACTTATTTATGGAAGAAAGAAGAAGCACTTAATGGGGGTACTAGAGAGAYGAAACATTGTGTTATCCTAGAAATAAATTGGGGTACTGCCAAAGGATGGTCATTAAAAGTGGTTGGGGACAGTGTGTGCGATTGCCAGTGCAGAAGGCATTGTCGATCATATGTTTCACTTATAAAATACTTATAAAATAAGAAGAAACAGGATGGGAAATCCCTTTTGTAGCCAAGTAACACTACAGAAAAACTCGCACAGGCAGAGTGTTCCCACGTTGATTGAGAGCAAGCCAGGTCAGTGGGATTAACATCCTCTTCTTGGGAATGTACCAAGGGAACTTTGCCTGACTGCAAGCAAGCTGAACCTCCGTTTTAAGTTTCATGGTCAGAACGGCGGCCTCTCTGGCAGCGACATCCTCCAGGGGAGGCCAGATCATCCYGAGTCGAACTCAAAGCAGGGAGCAGTTAGCGGAGCTTTCTGCACTCTCTTGCTCTTCTCAGGGGGTCTTTCATCTGAGTTTAGGCCAAGATTTGTGCTCTGTGTTAGCTCTGAGTTCCAGCAGAGGCAGCTGCTAGTTCAGGCGAGGGAGGGGAAAGTATTCAGTATTTCCAGGGAAAGTATTTGTCTGGGCCATTCCTGCTGGAAACCTCAGGATCCAGCACTAACAAGATAACATCTGGTACCTGCTCCAAGTACCTGGGCATGGGCAGGACCTTGGGCACCCCAGGGGATTGCAGTAGATAGTGCGTTTTTCATAGGGTTGCTGCATTTGTGCTGTTCTACCCGAGAGGCCTGAGGTTATTTCCATTATAACACAAAGCCCTTTCGTTAGGAAGCTCCTGACTGTGACTTGCATCCCTGCCCTTGAAGCGTGCACAACTTGAGGTTGTGCTCTCTCATCTTCAGCAGGCAGTCAGTGGCAGCACTCTCCGACCCAGCTTTGAAGGGCTGAAAGGCAGACAGAAAATAAAGTGATGCTACAGTAAAAGTTCTTGAACCTACGTTAGATACCAACTCTACACCTTTTTCTTGAATCAGAGTAGAAGCARGAAAAGAACAGCAATGCTGAGGGGKWGGACTATRCAGTTAAACAGGATACTGCAGCTCCTACAATGTGTGCTGGGCTTTTCTTGAGCAAGGYTGAGGACCCTCAGACCCTCTCCYTTTCTKTCTTTTTTTCTTTTYMTCTGTGCTTTGATCAGCAGAGGCTTTAATCATTTCAGTGGACGGACGCCTTAGCCCTTTGCTCATTCCAGCCCTTGTACTCACTCTGCTCAGCCGGGCTCCGTTCAGCACCTAGACATGCATCCCAGACTCTGATCTATGCCCTTAGAGCCAGTTCCAGGTTTAAAGCTTTTTATCTCTGCAACACAGAGAGGCAGAGCGTAAATGCTTTCCTTTGGCTATAAGCTTTCTAAGCTTGGGAATTTCACAGAGGAAGACAGCGTCCAGAACAAAGAGYGGTGGGCCGAGGGGCTACAAGCAGTCTCTAAGATGAAGCACACCTGCAGCCTTTGGATGATTCACAGAGACCCCATTCTTCCCACTCTCCCAGGGGAAGTTGTCCCGAGTCCATCAGACTCACAGACAACTCACAGAATTTTTGATAAAGAAACCTTTGGCAGCACCCAAGGATCCCATCTGAAGGGAAAACCAACAAAGCAAAGCTTTGTCTCCAGATAAAAAGTTCTCAGAAGTGGCTTATGAAGATTAAAGAATTTACTGTAGGCGCCTTGGGCTTTGATAACAAACGTGAGTTTAATGCTAGCCTTACAGTACTTCCAGTGGAGCAAGATAAGAGAAGAAACATTGACAGCTGCTCTGCTCTTCTTACTCCATCCGAGGGGTAAGACAGCTAAGTAACAATGGCAAGTTTTAAGAGAACTATTTTTAGCCTTTCCCAACCATTTATGTTTTGAAAAGCTTTACAGAGTGCAAGTGTGGGCAGCACCACAAAAACTTGCTCTGTGTCCATTCTCYTCTCGTAGGAGAACACAAGTTGGGAAAAGCAGAAGACATTTCAATGGTCAACATRGACTCTCTATCAGCCGCCAAGTGGAGTTGGCTTCCATTTCCTCCGAACCACCCCCATACCTGATCATATCACATAAAGGTTCTGTTTTCGATCATCATCTTCTGATGCTAGGCACTACAGTCCCTGCCCTAGAGCTCAGAATTTCACTAAATGATAAAGGATGTCAGGATGGAAAACAAAAGCTTCGGGTTCACCCAAAGTCATGCATAGCAGATAGAGCAAAACTTGGACCAGGTTCCACATGTCCAACTGTGAAGGCAAAGCACCAAACKTCTCACCTCCGGCAGGAAGTTTCTTGCATTGGCTTCCTTATGATCCTGGAGAAATAAAATCTTTTGCAAGCTACTAGGAAACAGCAGCCTAGCTTCTTAGAGAGCAAAACTTCCACATCATAACCTCCTCTCTCTCTCTTAGCCGAGGGCTGTTTTCTGTCTAGTTTTTGCTTGAGTATTGCACAATGCTTTAGTAAGGGAGTGAGAAGATTCCTATTCTCAGAGGGAAACCAAGTTAAATGTCAAGGGGAACAGCTATGCAAATCTAGCRCTTAATACAAGTATACATAAACCCAAGGCTGAGCTTGTTTGTCTGAAAACCAAGAAGAATAGCCACATCCCCAGTAAAACCTGAAAGCACCTTGTGACGGAAAGAAGGAGACMTTCTGGGAACCACGAACATTCATTAAAACACGAAGGGAAACAAAAATGCACTGAGACTAGGAAAATCCCCGTTCTGAAGAATGTGTCTAACGCTCAGGGTTTGTACCCAGAGGAGTGGTAGCTTGGGAGAGCTGCTTCCTCTTGGACTCAGGCCAGGAAAGCTCGATTGCAAAGACCAATTTCTCCAGTTACAGCACAAAATGTCCAGGGCCATTTACTGCCACCCAGAGTGATGGTGTTCCTGAGAGCTGAATTATGGTAGCTCCTGTGGGTATCAGCAGAAGACAGGAGCCTGTCTCTACTTGCCAAATAATGGAAGAAAATTGTAGGGCAGCATAAAAGTGTCTTAGCTGTGGACTGCAATGCCCTCTTCTCCATCAGAARGTTTCTGGTTACAGCTTTGCGAGCACTGATCTCACTCTTGGAGATGAATGTGCTCCATCTGACACATGTAACTAGAGGAGAAAGTAAACAAATTGCATCAGAGCTAGGGGATATTCCTTCTCCGTCAGCTCACTGATATGTGTAAGGCGGCCTACAGCTGCCAGAGTGCCTCCTGTGCTCTTGAATGGCTCCCATAAATCAAGAAGTCTTGCAGCAGGTCGCGAGGTCCTCTCCTAGGTATTACGAAGTGCAGTGGTGGCTCTGCACCTCCTTTCCTGTGCTGGCCCAAACTTTCAGCAGTTGGCTGGTGGCATCCTCTCCTTGGGAGCAAAAAGACTGGTTCTTCAGAGGCATGTGTGWCTGACCCAACAACCTGTGCTTCACCCAGAGTCTTCCTCTCGTTCCCCGGGGGACCCCAGGATGACGTTTCACACCAGTGGGACAAAACGGCCAATCCGCTCCTCTTGCCTTCCAGGGTCATGGACAACAGAAGCTTCTCCAACATCCTTGGTGATGACAAGATAACTGGATGGATGTAACAAGGCTCCAGATATTAATCAAAATCACAGGAGAAGGGACTTGGTAGATCTGAGTGTCCTTCCATGATCTGTGTGGTTYTACCTGGAACGGTTTGGCCAGCCTGGCAGTCCAGCTGAAAATCCATCCCCAGCAGCCTCCAGTTTTACCAAACAAAACCAAAGRGTCCCTGAGCATTCAGCAGACCATGGCTGTTGTGCAGTGAACACAAGAAAACAGTTGTGAATGGAAAACATGAAAGACGTGGCACAAACAGAAACCAAAGTCAGATTTGTAGCTGTAAAACTGGTAGCCACAGAATGAAAAGAAAGCTGCGTCAGAAAAGTGCGCTTGGAGGGAAGGAAACAGTGGTGTGAAATAAGAAAACCTGAGCAAGGCAGATGGCAGAACAGCAAGGGGAAACCCTTCTGCCTTGAAATGTCTCGTAGGGAGTGCAACGACCGTGAGCTGTGGCCAGGACTGCCTGCCACAGGCCCCGCCAGTAGAAGCCCTTTTAAACAGCACCTAATGATTTTTTCTTCATCTTTTCTAAACAATTTAACAGCTTCATGAGTCCTTTGCTCTGCTGCCCATGTTTATAAGAGCCTTCCAGGTAACAGGACTCAACTCTGATTTTTTAAGTGCTGGCTCCGATGAGTGGTCTGGCTGGCAGCCGTGTGAGTTCTCTGCCTGTTCTCATTGCTGCCAAAGGCCCAAGGAAAACAAAACACAGAATGGGCTGCATGGATATTGAGTTAGTTTTACCCAACCCTTTCAGCTAGGGCTCGTAGATACTCTTTGGTATGGCGGGGGTGAGGGGCCCAGAGCTTCTGACCCGCAGAGCCTGCCGACCGCCTGGGTCGGAGCAGGGCATCGCAGTGAGGCAGCGAGACCCATGGGACCCGCAGGATGCAGCATCCGATTCCTCCTTCCATCAGACACCCTTGGGTGTTTGGAGTGACCCTGGCAAGCTGCAGCCTCTCCGGCCTTGCTGTGCCCGCTTGCAGAACAGCCACGTCAGGATGCGGGGGACACAACCCATTAATGCGATGAGCTCCCAGGGACTTTGCTGACGTGGGACTGAAGCGCCGTGTCCCTCTCCTATTTCTGCGCTTCCAAGGGCTTGCTGCGTGATATAAGCCAGAGCCCRAGGGTGGTCCCGGCGTTCTGTCAGCATTTCCTTGTCACCATATGTACCCCCTCGCGCCCCTGGGAGCGTGCTCGGCGCGTGCCAAGCCTGCGCTGCCCGGCTCCCGATGCCTGCAGCAGCGCCGCGCGCCGCCCTCCGTCCCTGCTCCGCGCTGCTCCCCGCAGCGTGTCTCCAGGACCCGGAGCTCTGCAAACAGCCACCATACCGSCCCATCCGCAGGGATATTATCCTGCGCACCTCGGGCGCTATTTTAATAAAAAATAAGAGTCATTATTTCTACCGCTCTGGAGCTCAAAACTCTTTGGATGACTTAAGCTGCAGGCYAGGACACCTACTGATAGCAAATTTTTCATGGCAGAATGCACGCAGGCCTTTTGTTTTTCCTTATTTTCCCCTGGTTTGCTTTTTAACACATTCYCTCTCCTGCAGGAATTAAACATTAGCATTTCTGTGTCCTGGGGAGCTCAAAGGAGCCAAAGAAATAAAATACAGACACCTCCCCATCTACAAATCTGCTGTTGGAAAATATTAATATGCAAGGAGACTCAAGGGGTCCATGGGTAGTCCCTGGAGCCAGAAAGTCYGATAAATCCTGTTTATCCAGCAAATACCATTAAGAATTACCAGCCACCCCAACTATGGTCTGCACAGGGCTTGCCCTTGAGCAAGCAGAAGAGAGAGATCTTCTCCGCAGGACTGAGGGGGAGAGAACTGCACGTACACATGAAGGCTCCATGCAGGGGAGCCGGCATCCAAGAGCCGCAGCCAGGATGGGAGGCCAGAAGCTCTTCCCATAGTTTCTCTCTCCTCAGTTTGGGACCTTTGATACCAGCACTTCCCATTGGGTCCCTTCCCCCTGTAGCTGAGACTTGGTTTTAGAAGTGGGAGAAGAACAGGCCTTTAAGGATGGGAAGGAACTGTTAAGGAGCAACACAGATGTGGACAGAGAACCCAAGCACATGCGTAGCTCCAGCTTGCTCTTGCCAGTTCTTTGCTACCCAGCAAACTGCAGGAAACCTGGGGCTCTAAACCTGCCATTCCCGGTGCCCCCCGGGTGGCCAGGGCTGGCCCAGCGGTGCTGGCAGTGCCAGGGCCGCAGCAGCCCCACGCCGTGCCCCGTGTGTCCTCCTGGGACACRCGTGGCCTCCTTCACGCTCCCCTGGGCACGTCCCCATGCCGGTCCCAGCCTTTGACGCTCCTCTCCTCGCTTCTCGTGGACTCGTGTCCACGCGGGCACCTGGGTGAAGCACCCGGGCCAAGGAGCCTTCGCGGCACCTTGTGCACCATGAGCAGGGCCTGTAGGACAGAGGAGGAAGCTCTGATCCGGCAGAGGTAGTAAACGAGGGTGAAATGAGAAGCAAGAAGCTGGGTAGAGAGATTTCTCTGGAAATAGTCGGGCTGGAAGGAAGGAAGGGTAAGAAGCACCCTGGAGATTCAGGCGCCTCCTTCCTTGGCGCGTTGCTAGCAGGGAAGCGGCTCCCCGCGCGGCTCCGCTGGGCCCGGAGGCGAGCGGCGCAGGGATGCAGGGAGCAGGGACGGTGAGAGCAGAGCGCAGGAGCCAGCGCGGGCTGGCCTGCGTCGGAGGAAGTGGAAAACTACCAAACAAGCTGGAGAGCTTTCTATAGCCCCAAGGAGGCCAGCTAGGCAATCTTGAAGGACGTGTTACTATAGCAGCCCTGATGGTAATTTACCAGAACATCTCCCTTTCTCTTCTTCACGCCCCTTTCACAACAGCAAAATGAGATTAGTCTCATCTTCCCCCATTACCCCGCCGTGTTCCCGCAGCAGCCGGTGCCTAACTGCGTGCCGGGAAGGCCCGCGATGCCGCGTGAACGCCCCGCGCGGGCCGGGAAGCGCCAGCGGCCTCCCGTGAGGACGGCGTCCCGGGGGCAACGCGCGGTGCCCGCAGCGGCCCCGGGAACGTGGCGGGAGCGGCGGCTGGGTCCRGGCTCGCAGCTCCACGCGGGAGGCTCGGCGAGCAGGAACGGCGCGCCACGGGCACGCTGCTGCCGCGGGAGCTGCCTCCCGTTCCACATGCTCAGAGCAGTAGCTGTGGACACGTTTCCATGCACAGCCGCGTCTTCCTGACCCCCGGCTCCTGCCCTTCCCAGCAYGGGCACCAGGAGCACAAAGAAGCCACACGGTGCCCCCCAACCTGCTCCTTGCCTTATGTTCCTAAGGAATCCCCCAGGTGTAGCTTTTACTTTGGGCTTCTCTGCCATCCCATTTTGCCTCACAGGAGGCACCTGAGCCGGGCTGGAGCCACCCAGCTTAAATACTGTTCAATGTACTGGTTTTGTCTYTGCAGTTTTTACTTAATCCTGCACCAGAGGGGAGGCAGGGCTCCTCCCTGCTCCRTAGAGAGCTCTGCTCCTGCCGCGCTTCCTGCACAGCCCGACCCACTCCGAGGACCAGGTTGGCTAACGAGCGGGCGGGTTCATGGCCTGCGCCTGCTCCCATCTCTATGGGAGAGGCACCTTCAGCTGGGACTGCCCTTAGCTAAAGAGCTTTGACAGTGACACACAGGGCAAAAAAAGCATCAGGGAATGAGACAGCACCTTGAGAATTCTGGCTTGAGAATTCCGGGCAAGCACCTCGTGAAAGCTCCTGCAGAGAAGGATGCCAGGAGGAGAGGGTTTAGCTGATTCAGAGCTGCGGGTCCCTCCCGGCTGCATCTGGGCCGTTTCCCAACACGGCTGGCAGCAGGGGTGTAGGACGCAGGTCCCTCGAGAGACGGCGCTGTGGGGCACCTGGCCACGGAGGAGGGCTCGTGCCGGCCTTGGTGCAGACGTGGGGCTGCACGGAGTTCCTTCCCCATCATCCCGCTTCCGTTCCCTCGCAGCCAGAGGAGCTGCTGGGCGCGGCAGGGCCATGGGCAGGCATCCTCCGGCACTGCCCACGTGTGCAGGCACCTTCCCCGGCTCACTCCCAGCTTTCCACACCAGGGGCCTTTCTGGCACACTTGCAGCACCCTCGTTTTCCTTGCTGGGAGGTGGAAACCCTGTGGTGGAGGAGGAGACCCGCTGATGCCGCTCGTGCCAGCCCCGGGGTGCACGGGCTCTGCCTGCTCCAACCGGCACCCCAGGCTGGCCCTTCCCGGGGCACTGCTCGGAGTCACAAGCGGTTCGGGAGCTGGCCCTCCCTGGGCACCCCGCTCCGTGTTGCCAGTATTAGCCACGAGTTGAGTTCAAGAGCTTCTTCCCTTGCACCATCGTCCCTCATCACCAGGTAGGTCCCATGCGAGCCTCCCTCGGGTCCCACCTAATTTCTGCGCCACCCTTCCTGCATTTCCCCTGCTAAGCACCAATGAATGACCTCACCGGCCCCAGAAGCCAACGCTTCCTCCTGCTTAGATGGCCTCTCCCGCTGCTCAGCGCGTTTGCTGTGGAAGCTGACATCGCCCCGGTCTCGGCAAGCGGACCGTGCAGCTATTGCAGCGCCGCCGCGTCGGCCGTCGCCGCCGAGCCAGCCCGTGCCTCTCGCACGGGCGCCGCGGTGCTGGCAGTGACTCCCTCGTGTGCACGGGCCCCTTTGCGAAGAGGCGCTAAYGCAATTGGGCGAAAACACAATTTGCTTTCTCATTTCTAAAAACCTGCCTGGCAGGCTGGGCCCCCTTCCAAGGTTTCCTGGAAATAGGAAGATGTGAAGAAGGTGCTTGTGTCAGAGGGCCCGAGTCATCCAGACTGAGCCAGGCGCTCGGCACTGTGTCAGATGGTGCTGTGAGGCCTTGCGACTTCCTAAAGTCAAGTCAAAAGCACATTTTCAGGCGCAGGACTCGGGCGCACGTGGCAAYGCTCCCGCTTGGCTGGTTCGTCCTACACAACCCTGCTTGTTTTTCAGTCGCTCCTTGCTTCTGGTCCTAATCTGGTGTTGTGTAGTGGTAATTACGCCGTGCTGCCGTACTCCTCCCACGTTGGCGGCTGTGTTTTGGGGCTGAGCAAAGTGATTCCTGCTCAGAAATACAAACGTGATGCATTTGAGGACACTTCGTATAAAAGGTACGGTGCCGCTAAAGAATGGGGAGACGGGAGCCTGATGCCAACAGAAGGTGATAAGTTAAGGAAGARAAAATGCAAAGACTTCAAGTTTTAAGCGGTCGGTCCTTGCCAGATCTCTCCTCTGGGTACTTGGCAGATTATTCATCGCCTTCATTAACACTGCCTCTGTTAAATTGCGCTCCTTTTGCTCTCATTTTTCGAAGGATTTATTGTTTCATTTTGCCTGCGTTGTCTCTAGAGGGGCTTCTTGTAAAGCGCGGCGCTCGAGGACGCSGGCAGGGCACCCTGCAGGAGGGGAGCGCTCGTTCCGTCTCGGCGCCGGGCGGCTCGCGGGGTAGGACGGTCCCCTGCGCACAGGGACGCACGCCTGGTCCACGCGCCTCTGCTCCGTCCCGGAGCACGCACTGCTGGACACCACAGGTAGCTCTCGCTCTTCGGTCCCATCCCCTGGCCCAGGGGGCAGCTGAGAGCCGCTGCCCATCAGGAAATGCCCTTGGTCCCCACATCCACTCCACTCGAGCCAGCCCGCAGCAGTCTGCTCCGAGCAACCAGGYGCTATTCCCAGCCTGAGCTGCCTCTTAGCAGCAGCTAATGGCACTTTATCCCTGTGCTGCCCTTGAGCCATCCAGCCTCCCCTTCCATTTATTTTGGTCATTTTCCTTTGGTCTCGATGCGCTTCTACAAAGCATCGTGTGAGATGCTGAGTGATGCATTTGAAAGCTGCTGCTGCAGAGCTTGGGAAATGCCCTCCGGAGGAGCAGCGTGCTGTGTCCTTGCTTGCAGGTGGCCAGCGGCTACGTGCCCCACCAGGCCAAGTGCTGCTCCCCATCCAAGGGCTTCATCCCAGGAGGAGGCACGGGGGGCAGTCACACATCCGCCTGCTGCTGACCTGCCCCGGGTGAGGCTGTCACGGCCCACGGGCAGAAGGGCAGCGCTGGTGCTGGTGCCGTGTCCTCACTGCTTGCTGGCCACAAGAGCAAGGAGCATCAGGAAAGCCCCGGGCACCGTCACGGGCCGAGGGGCGAGCGGAGCCAGGCCAGCGAGGCRGCCCAGCAGGAGGCTGGGCTGGTGGACGTGGATGGATTCTGCTCGGTTCCATGTCAGTGGGTGGTTTCGTGCTCTCTGATGTTCATGATTGTGCTAGTCTGACCAG
Organism: Eudromia elegans; assembly: GCA_003342815.1. Lineage (NCBI taxonomy): Eukaryota > Metazoa > Chordata > Aves > Tinamiformes > Tinamidae > Eudromia > Eudromia elegans. The sequence goes on along the minus strand of PTEX01000031.1, from coordinate 1,212,293 downwards.
YGTGCAGGCTGCTGCAGCTTTCACTGGGGCAGTAGGCGGTTTCAGTTGAGGCAACTCAATCAGATGAAAACTCGTTTTTCCTTCAGGCTACTTCTCCGTGGACCCATTTCTTCTCTGTCTCTCATGTTGCTCAGTGGGATGCCGGTGCTGGCACTCAAGKAGCCTTGGACTGGGGTCCTCACGAATGGAGAAGCCACCACGGCTCCACGGGGTGTCAGCCTCCCATTCGCAGCAGTCAGAGGGACCACAGGGAGCCTCCCGAGGCCCTGAGCAAGAGTTGATTTGGGGGCACTGTGTCCTTTGCCTGGGAAGAAACTTCCTGAACCAATTTCTAGTTGCAGAAGCTGCTATGGCTATGCGTGTAAGGCAAATGCCTCTCCTTTGCTCYGACTTTAATACTAATGAATATACCAAAGCAAGAATTAGAAGCATAAAATGCTGCCCTGGCTAGACCCTCTTCCTGTAGTTAACTCCGGCCTTGCTAAGTTCCTCCCTTTACAGCYCTGTCTGTGGAAATAGGTCTTTTAGCAGGTCCTGGAAGGAAGAAAAAAAAATTCTTCCACTGTAAAGTGGAGTGACCCCTGCAGAACCCACTTTCCCACAACCTCCTCTTCAACCAGGAAAGAGGTGGTAAAGGTGTCTGTCAAACTGCAGACTGGGTGATGAACCAGGAGAGAGAAATGGTCCCATGCGTGTGAAAACCTTGGCCTTGGGGGCTTGGGGGCTGCCCCTTTTCCAAGGCAGCTAGAGAGTGCAGGCCCTTTCCTCCTAATTAGACCTTTCCCGGGTCTAATGCAGCCTCTGTAAGGACCAGTGGATCCCAAAGAGCAAGCTCTGCCCGGCAGCCTTGCAGCAGGGCTGCGAGCCCACTCGTTGGAGGGGATGGGCTGTATGGRCAAGCACTTCCATCACACTAAGGACCCGCCTGCTGACTTCTGGGCCAGGGGACCAAAGCTGTGAGCTGCGGCACGCTGTTCTGAGCTGCAGGGACCAGCCCTGGGGCCTGCTGCTAGAGGCTGGGAGGCTGAGATGCGAGGCCGTGGGGCGGGAGGCTGAGACGGAGCATCGGCACTGCGGAGGAAGGACGGCCTTGGCACCAGCAACGGGAGCGCTGCATTTATTGATGAGCCGGGTTATGCTGGTGACTCACAGTCACTGTCTGTACCTGGCAGTGACTCAGCTCTCACTTCTCTGACGTGACACAAGCTTTAATAAAATCCCTGCTTGTTTGTCAAACCTTTTTTTGCCCCCCTCTTTTTTTTTTAACCCTGCTTTCCACCCCCACTGCAAAGTTAAGGATATAATTTCCTAGTATGGCAACACAGACCTTCCCATCCTTTTGCCTAGAGGAAAAATCCCATTCCTTCCCACCACTTTCTCCTTTGTTGCTCCCTCCTTGCTCACGTCACCCTGAGTTTCCGTCTTCCCTTTACCACCTCTCMGTGGGTGCTGCTTTCTCAAGCTCACCTGGCACCTCAGCCAGGCCAGAGCCGTCATGTAGGCGATGATTTGAAAATCACTGCTGTTGGGGTACCCTCTAGCAGCTCCCGCTGTGATCCCGCATCAAAACCAGCGCTACAACCGTGGAACAAAACGATGGTCTCGTCCCAAAAGCCGCCCGTCAAAATCTGCCCGCCAAAATGCAACCCGTGGAGCGAGGGCGGAGGAAAGGGCAGGGCTCAGCTTGACCAGAGCCGCTCCTGTCCCTGGGCCTTGCAGGCCATGCGAGAAAGGCACGTTCTCAAAGACTTTTTGTTTGGTTTGTGTGTATTTGTAGGAGCCTTCTCTCAAAATAGTGCAATAAGAAGTGCAATAATTTCTTCTGTTGAAATATGTCTCTTACTAAAAGGCCTCAAATTAAACATTCTATTAAAATGGCCCTTTAAGAAGAAATAAATTTGCCATCTGTGGTGACAAAAGCTTTACAGCCCCCGAGCTCCAAGGTGAGTGTTCTGGGTTCTCCTACACTTGTGCCTGCTCAAACCGCTCTGTGACTTGGGTCTCTTGCGGAGTAGATGCTCCCTGACCATTTGTGCTTGGAGCCTTGGGAACCGTTTGGAGCAAGAGCAGGGAAGATGGCGCGGAGCTTGGCCGTGACGGACCTSGCCTGTGAGATGTGCCCCTGCCCGCCCTGCGCCCGTGCAGGCCCCTCCATCGGACGGTCCCAAGCGACCCGCGCTCTTCTGCCTCTGCCCACCCGGACAGGGCCTGCAGCCAAGGCAGGGCCTCTGCATGGAGCTCTCTGACATTCCCTGCTTCTTTCCCATAAGTTCATTCCAAGCCTTTTTTTTTTTTTTTTTTGTAACACATGATGGCTTGAAAATAGCACTCAGATTCATCTCTTTACCCTGTTTTCCCTCTCCTGTTTATCAGGCCAAGGCTGTTTATTGTTTCATCTCTTCCCTATACTCCCACTTTCAGTGTTTTACTACTCAATTAAGCTGATACTTTTAGCTCAAAGGGTGATGGGATGCTCCACTCTCTTCCTAACCCTCTCACTGCCAGTTGCTCTGTCATTCTGTAACTTGGTCCTGTCCGTTACCGTCGCGGTTGATGCACCCGTAGGGTGTGAGCAGGCAGGTCAATGCAGCCCCGTTCACGTGTCTTAGGGTCCTGTCCCTCACTGGGTGCAAAGTGAACTAGGTTGGCTTGAACGTGGCGCTGTTTTGTCCACTACCCAGGTGACTGATGCTAATCCCCTTGTCAGGTTTGGGAGTGCAGGGGGGCATGTGTGCGATCAGTAATGGACTTTCCTGAGAGGGCAGCAGCTTTTTAAAGCAAGGCGACGTGATTGCTTGCAGTCAGCTGTCTGCAATGCCACGAGCTGGTCTGGGAGAGTGCCCCTCTTCAGCGACTTGCAGTCCTCGGGGACCGCTCACAAGGCCCCTCCTTGGGGAGCGATTTTCGGATTGCAAAGCTTCTTTTGGCCTGTCCGTAGGGTTGCTCTACCCATGCGCAGTACGCGTGTTTCCCGTATCTACCAGCTCCCTTCTGGAGCTACCGTTCCAAAATACTCCAGATGTCCAGAAACCTCAGGCAAGTGCCTCAGACTAGCTGATTCCACAAGGCAAATTTCCAACTGGAAAAGAGAGCATGCCTGGGAAACTCGGGATCTGCAAGGGTTTTCTGCACAGGGATCTCTTTTGCATGCATTTACTGGTAGTATCCTAAGTCTTACAAAAAACGTGGCCGTCGATATTCTGCATCAAATTCAGGGGGAAAAAAAAAAATCAGTGATTCCAGACTGGTCTTCAGATCTTAGGTTCTCCTCCAGACAAACCATATGGATTCATGTGTGGGTATTCTCCTGCTTTTAATTCCTTAGTGAGTCTCTCGTTTCCAGATTTGATGCTAGTTTCTCTTGCCATAGATACCAGTCACTTAGGATGGCAAATGTAAGTTGCCAACTTCATGCCCTTTAAATTCTTTCTCCGGATGAGGTTACTGGCTTTTTCCTGTTCTTCTTGAAAGCTCCCTTTGGCTTCAGTGTAGCTATGGTATTTGGACTGAAGTGATTGCGTTTGATTCGGTTGCGTCCTGTTGCCTCACGACGACTGAGAAGAAGGGAGGTCAGTGCCACTGGAAGGCATCAAACTGGAACCGATCAAAACAGTCTCCACTGCCCGGTTCAGCTCACCCAATTCCCTGCCTCGTAASTGCGGAGGGTCACGTTTAGCAGAAGCTGAACAGAAATGGAAAAAGGGCTGACCTCTGCACAGACCGGGAACCAGGCGGCGTCACATGAAACTGTGCTTTTAAGGAACTCCAATGAGGGAACAACTCGCATCCAGGGCACAAGTCAAGGTCTGGCTGAGTTCCATCGGAAGGAAGCTTTCCATGAGAAGAGATCACGGGACCGTCGGCTCCCTCAGGGCTTCGCGCACGGAGGGCCGGGTGTTACGAGGCATGGAAGGGSTTCGTCCGCCTGTGCCGAACACCCCACGGCGCCCGCAGCTCCTCCGCGCTCTGCCCTTCGCCTCCCCGAAAGCCCCATAGAGCCGGGCTGCGCTTCCCGTCTGCTCCGAGCAGCCCCGAGCGCGCTGCAGGACCCCAACCGCCCCGACACGCGGGAGACGGCGGCGAGGAACTCGAACGCTCCGGCCTCCCGGTCGCAAAACGGCGCAGAATTCCCAGGTTCATCCACAAGAAAAGCTGGGGTGACGCGGCAGACGGGGCCGCAAGGGGGATAACCTGCTGGAATGCACGTTTGGAATTACGTTTTATTGAGTGGCTGAAACTTTTAAATGAGTCTCAGAGCAGCAGGGAGCTCTCTGAGAGGCGTCCTCAGGGGCGCTGCTCTGAGCATTCCTGTGTGCTGCCTTGGGTTAGTCTGAGGAGTTTTCCATGATTTTCTAGAAAAGCCACGTACACGTTATGTACATAATTCATGCGAGATAAATGTGGTAGTGCAAACACGTGATGAGGCTGGTGCTCTGGACAGCCGTGAAGCCGAGCAGCCTGTGTTCACTCATCTGGAGCAGAGCCCTCACATGCAATCACGGCGCTACGCAGAAGCCCATGGCAAAGGCAGAGGGACCTGAGTAGGACCTCACAGAGACCGGGTTTGTGCCCCTGGCCTGGTGTGCGGGAAAGAGGAAGCAGCAAGAGGCCGGATGCATTGGAAAGCTGCCGAGGTGGGACCCACCCCTGCTTTTGTGACACTTCACTGGACAGGTGCCCGTGTCCTGTGGGACCGTACGGACCGGGATATGCGAGCAGAGCCTGCAAGGCCCCCAGCAGCTTTGCACACCTCCTGGGCAGAGGGACAACCCTCTGCGGGGCCACCCGCCTTGTCCGAGCGGTCCTGCTGAGCAACGCGGCAGCCACGTAGCTCAGCGGCCATGAAGAGGAGCACGAGKGGGCCTCCAGTCACCCTAGAGATGCCTGAGGGGCGTCTGGCGCCGTCCTAGTCGAGGGAAGTGCTTGTGCTGCTCTGTGCTGACGGGGCTGCAAGCTTCACGGGATCTCATCACGCCGCTGTGGCCCGTGGCTCATCACCCTGAGCACATTCAGCCCCAATGTGGTACATCCTGAACACGAAATGTTCATTTTTACGGGCTTTAATATTTTTAAGATTGCAAGAAATGAAGACATAAAAAAACCCCTTCCATTTCACTGTCGACACTGCAATTGTCTTTATAGCGTACAAGGCTGAATATCTCAGGTGGTAGCGGGCCGTTGCTCCCAGTTGTTGCATTAAGGTCTCCCTCAGTTCCAGCAGATTGTGGATACCAAACTCAAGAAGATAATTTTCATACTAAAGCCCTAATTCCCTATGTTCAGAAAAGTGAGAACAAGCTTCACAAAGGTGGTGGGATAAGAGGTCACCCTGCTTCATCACGCATGGATTTCAGATCTGCTTGTTACAGATCAATGAACCGAYTGCAAACACATCCGTGGGAGCGGCGGACAAGCTCCCTTGGCTCTGGCCGCGTGGCAGACGGGTTTGTGTCCGTCTGGTCTGCAGAAAAAGAGGCAAATTGCTCCGGGAGCGGCTGTTCCGCGGGCCCGGGCGCCCCGTGACGGGGTCCTGGCCGGTCTGATCCCCGTCAAAATCGCTAGCGACGCCTCCGGGGTCTTTCAGAAGGGGATTAGTGGGTTTCTCCTTCTTCAGTTTGGAAAGAAACTGTCTGAGGTTCTTAGAATAATCTGAAAGTCTAACACAAAAGCCTAATACAAATGTCGTTTTTTTGTTGAGGAAAACTAATGGCGTATTTAAGTGAATAAAATCTTTTGATAGATTTAGTTTTCCTTGGGAAAATGATTTATATTCCACAGAAAGTCCAACTACCAAAATACCAAAATGCCTTTGATTGAAAAAAAAAATGCAGTCGTGATAAATCTTCAATCTAAAGGTTTGGGGAGGGAGGAGGAGAGAGTTTTTAGCACTGAGAAGTCACCTTTGTGTGAGGACGAACCCTCTGCACGCGGTTKCTTGTCTCCTTTGGCCCACGTAGGGTTTGAGCCCTGCTCACAAGCAGAGCAGGCTGTGAACTGGGCAGGCTGGTCTTGTCCGGAGCATCAAGTCCTTGACTCCCTTAACTCCTACATCACTAACAGTGCTGGGTTTCATTCGCTGAGCATCAGCAAGGGGAGCTAGGGCAGGCCGTCCAGCTTGGGCCCATGGACCCCTCCTGGGGTGTTGCTGCCGTGCAGCAAMAGGTTCTAGGAGGGAAAAAACACAAGTTGGGCTGTGTCCTTCTTGTGAACTGAACAAGGGAATGGGGAAGTCCTGAAAAACGTTGCACAAAAATATTTTGAATTTCTGGTAGCACTACATGTGATGGAAATGAAAAAAAAAAAAAAGCTAAAGATTGATCAAAAAGGGTTTTTAAGGAAGTGCCCCTTGCCTTGATCTGATTCATTTGGAGTAAGTTTGCCAGGGAGTGCTCCCCGGTCCTGCCACTGTTAGCAATCCGCAGTTGGCTAATGCGACTTCATTTCAAACCAAACCTCATGCGACTTCATTTCAAGCCAAACCTCACCCTTTCCCTTCCAGTTTTCTCCCCCAGAAGTCCCTGTTTTTGCCGATTCCCAGCTATCGTTTCCCCTCGGAAGCCTAAAGTCCCGCTCGCTGAGAGGTGACGCTRCGAAGCTCCGTGCCCTGGCCTTGCTCCTCTTCCTGCAGAGGATTCTTCACGCTCCACTGCGCCTTCCTGCGGACTGCTGAGAGCTTTGGCCCCATGTCCCCTTTCTTGTAAGTAAGACAGTGCAATTTGATTACGTGTCTGTCACTTTGATCAGGGGAACGACTACGGTTAAATGCGAAGCACTTTGGAGAGGCAGAACTCACGCTCGCCCCGTCTGTGCTGCTAATGGCAAGTGGTTTGGGATCGACGGAAGACCAGGACCACGTAACGATCCCTGGCATTTTACCTTGATAATGTCACGGTATTTGCAGTCAGTTTAATACATTTGAGGAGATAATGCTGTTTGATTCCCGGGTTTCACAAGATCAATGAGTGCGAAAGATMTCCTTTCAGCAATAAGCATTTCCTTCCACTTCCATAAGCTGCAAATACTTTTGTTTGGGAAAAAAAAAAATGCCTTCGGATGTTGCCAGCTAAAACCTTTGTGCTCCCGAAACTATTGGTCTATGCTAGGGAAAAAAAGAAAGAAATTAATARATAGCCATTCAACTAGGCTGTTGATACTCCTGTGCGTTAATGTCTGTTTTTCCTTAGAATAGGAAGAAAGCAACGTTATGTCTGAAGAACAGGATCRCATGGATGCTTTCCCTCCCTCCCAGGTGTCCTAAGGGCCGTATCTTCCTGTCTCACTTGGTGTCTAGATCTATGCAAAAAAACAGCCCTCCGTGAATGTTAGATGGGTTTTAAATGTTATCACTAATTGTCCTGATTAACAGCCAGGGGTGAGTGTCTCGCTAGGCTCACAAGGTGATTGATGAACCGCCAGCAAAGTGCAATGAAAGACAAAGAGGAGAGGAGGCAACATGAAGATGCAGGCGGAAAGGTCATGAGACAGTCTATAAAAGACAGTGGTTCTTATGGAGAATGCAGTGCACTCCTGGGATGAAAATGGGKKTTTTTCACAAYCCTGCACTCTATGGTCTCAAACTTYCCAAACCTGCCCAATCTGCYGCCAATGCCCACGGACACTGGACTTTTTTTAGCGGGACTAATGGAGCTCCAGCGAAATTTTGGAGCTTTTGACAAAGAGGGTAGCGATGAGTCGGGCAGACCGGTGTTCTTGGGCTGTGTGCTCTGCCCCTGAGTCCCTGTCTCGTCTGCAGACTTGGGCACCCRCTGGCTCTGCCTTTCCAAGGGAAGAGGCTGCAATCTGATGGCCTCCTCTCTGGGCTGGGCTCGCACCTCTCGCCCCCGTGGGGCTCCAGGAGCAAAACCCGACCCCGGAGCCCGTCCGCCTGCCCTTGTGGCACAGCCCTGCTGCCAGCTCGCGCCTAGAGCTGCTCCTGCCCGCGTGGTCCCGCTGTGCTGGTCCCCGCCGCCGGGCTGCGCGGAGGAGCGAAGGCCGGGGAGGGAGCTGCCCTGTGCTCCCCCGTCCCAAAGGCACTGCCAGCATCCTCCCAAGTCCCTCCATGCACCGTGTCCTCCTGCTCCRTGCAAATGTCCGGAGGAGGTCTGGGCCGAGCAGCTCCGCGTTTGTTGTGTTATTGTTGTTGTGCTTGAGGAAGGGGAGCCTTGCACCGTCCCTGGACGATGCCACCCGCTGCGGCTGCCAGCTCCCTGCAAACAGGAGTGCCTTGATCCAGGGTGAGTGTCTGGGAGCCGCTCCAGGGATTTCGCTGCCAGGCGAGATCTTTGTGGCAAAGCGGAGCTTGGCTTCAACACCGCTCTAGGGGACCTGTTGCTGGTGTCTGGTGTCATCATCACCAGGTTTGCTCCCAGGGGCTGACAGCACCCACAAGGGCCGCGTGTCGTCACAACGCTCTTTTTGGCAAGAAGGATAAGGCACTCATTGCAGATGTGCTTCAACACCATGGGGACAAATAAGCTTAATAATGAACTCTTGGCTGATGTATGAGAGACCTTAAAGCTGGCTCCAGAGCTGCCCTTGGCCGAACCCCGGGAGTGCTCCCTGCAACCAGCCCAGATCTGGCAGCGTGGGGACGGAGCTGCTGCCCTGCCCCGATGCTCCAGCGAAGGGTGACTAGAGCTCAGCAACTTCCAGTGGCAACGAACAACTGGGGGGACCTGGGGACGGGCTTCACTTGTGGTATTTCGACCCGGAACCTGGTGAGTGGAGCTGCCCAGGGCTGTCTGCCTGCAGTACAGCGATGCCCAAGGCTTTGTAAGGAAATCTGCAGTGAAGGTTGTTGCTGGTTCCAGTCTTCCTTCATCAGCAGGAGCTCCAGTGATGACCCAGGGCAGGTATCCTGTATCCCCCAAGGACTTCCCATCTTTGCATGTTCGGCACCCAATGACTTCTCACGCTGCATCAGCTTCACAGGCCAGCTCAGTGTTTCTCAATCCACAGCATGGTTTGGTGATGGTGGGACCACCATCCAGCACTGCGGGCTCCTCTTCTGAGCGGGGTACTTCTGCTAGGAGGTGAAGCCTTGACCACAAAGATCTCCATGCAGAATACTGCTGTGTGCCCGGCACGGGGTGCGCGCCGCAGACTGGAAACTGGCTGGTTCATCAGAGGTTTGAAGTCGGCTCCTCACACGTTCCCATTTCCTTCTCTGGTTTAGCGACGAGTAGCCTAGGCTGCACCCGAAGAGCGGGGACAGCTTCGAGGCAGCACCCCGGGGTCCCTGGGAAGGAGGAAGCACTTCTGAAGAGCAGCAACTTTGGCAGCTGAGCTTGGCAGAGCCCCCAAGGGCCTGGGCTGAGTCAGAGCAGAAAGGGGAAAGGGGCATGGGAAAAATCAACCACCGCAAGTGAGGGCAGCGTTTTTTCCCATCAAAGCACGGAGCTTGCACTGCTACAAGGCAGAGACAAGAGAGCAATTCCAGAATCTTCCTGGAAAAAACAGCCAGTCTAATGATTTCCAAGGTCACCACGGCACAAAATTTGGTCTAGGACACAGAAAAGGAGGCTGTGATGAAGAGCACGGTGGAGTGGGGTCTCAAGAGCTCACCCGGGCCAACGACCAGCTCCAGTGCTCCAAAGCCTCTGGAGTCCCTGCAGAAAAGCCCTGGGGAAGAGCTGCTCCTGCAAGGCGCAGCTGGGGAGGAGGGCAGGCAGGGCCCAGGTGACGAGCAGTGGTGACTCCCCGAGAAGCAGGAAAATAAACAACGGCCCAGGCATGAGGAGACCCCGCGGTGCGTGCGGAGACGCCGTCAGCTCCCGGGGCGAGCAGGAAGCCCCGGGGCCAGCCGGGCCTGCTCGCACACGCGCATCCCTGCCCTCCGGCCACGTGCGGATACAGAGGGCACCGGAGCAACCCCTTCGACACCGGCACCCAGGGAACGTGCCCCTTAGGGGGCCAGGGACACCGGGTCTCTGCAGCGGGGGGAGCGCAAGGGCCAGCGAAGCCAGGCAGGTGACGGATGCTGGCGTGACCGTAGCCCAGGAGGCTTTCTCGGATGTCCCTCCCAAGCCTGAGAATGAGGGCATGAACCGGGGACCGCCACCCCATCCTTGCCCCAAGAGCAGAGCTGTGCTGTGCGGGAGATGGCGCGTGGCACTGGACRGCATACGTTGCACTAAGGAGCTGGTCGACCTTTCCATTAGGTGGAGGATCCAACACAACCACCCTCCGGTCAGGACAGCCAAGGCCAGGCCAGAAAACTCCCGTTCTGGGAGGAGAAYGTGGCCTGCGCCTCCCTTGCTAATCCCTTGCTCCACGCGGCAGCGCGCACTGATGCCTGTGGCCCTTTTACCAGCTGCTGAGTCCTCCTCCTCACCACCATCCTCCTCCTCATCATTGTCCTTGTCCTCCTCCTCCTTCTCTGCCTCCTCATCCTCCTCTTCCTGCTCCTCCTGCTTCTGCTCCTGATCCTCCTTTTCCTCGTCCTAATCCTCCTCCTCGTCCTCGTCCTCCTCCTCCTCCTCTCCCTCAGTGGTAACGCAAATCCCGCTAGGCCTACAAGCCCGCACCTCTGCGGTGCTACGGCTGTGACCTAAGGGCAAGCGTACTCACGTGTGAGATAGGKTCTTCTCTGCGCTGTTGCAGTGCGGTGCTAGATCCTGCTCAAGGTTTTGGGGAGTGGTTTTCGGGAGCTGCTCTTGTCACCTGCGCTCGTAGTGAGGTTTCCGCAGGAGCAAGGCTTCCAAACACACGCGCCCGGCACGAGAGATTGCGTTGATTTGGGGAAAACAAACAGAACGAGCTTCCTATAGGAGTGAGACTTTCTCTAGCYGCGCCTGTGGGTTTCTGAAGCGACGTGGAGCGGCCCCCACTAGGGAAGGGGCACCAGGATGGCCCTCGGGTGGTAATTSCTGCGTTTCCCCACGCACGCTCCGAGCGCCCCGCAGCAGCTGGTGCCGAGCCCTCAAACCCCAAGGCTCGCACGTCTCCCCTCGGAGCTCCTGCGAAATCGGAGCCTCCCACGCACTGCCGGGAGGAACCTGCTGCGATTACCGCTCTCCTGGCGACCCACAAAATCGCTGCGGTGGCGCGCGGCGAGGGSAGCGGGCGTAAATAAATTAGTTTATTGCCCACGAGTCCAGGCCGGCTGCGCCAGCCTTACTCATTGCTGTGCTGGCAGCTTTGCACCGCGGCCAGGTCGCCCTGCGTGGCAGCTCCCGCTGGATGCGCTTTTCCTTTTGTTCCCCTCTCGTTTTCCAGGCGGAGCGAAACGAGCAGCGGCGGCTGCCGCGCAGCTGGGGCGGCGCTCGGGGCCGGGGACACCCCAGCGTGGGCGGGCGACCCTGTCCTGCTCCGGGTGACCATGGGCTCCAGGACAGCGATGGCCGTGGCTCCGCTTCCAGCCGGGAGGGCAGATCTGTGAGCAGCACCCGGGCGCCGCCGGGCCCCGCTGACACCCAGTACAAGGAAGCGGCTGAAACGGCGCGTTTCTCCAGGCGGGCTTGTTCGGGGGGCGGCAGTTTGGGCCTTCCCGAGGGGGTCTGGGTGCAGCCACAGGAACGTGTCGAGATGCGCGGGAGGGGAGGGTCCTTGGACACGAGCGCCCTGGCACGGCAGGGTCCCCGCGGCACGTCCCCCTCCTCGCCCATGGGCAGAGTTCCCCCTGCCCATCGTAGAGCTCCAGGCAYGGGCCCCAAGGGCAGCCCGGGGCAGGGGCCGGCCGGGCAGGCTGCGGCTCCCAGCACAGGGACCAGCTCCGTCTCGCCACCCTCCTGCCGCGGGGCCTGTGCCCCGGCTCCCACGTGGAACGGCTGGGGCGAGCGGCTCTCCTCGCTTGCTCCGCAGGGGCGTGAAGCGGGATCCCATTGCCTTTGCAGTGCCCTCATCCGGCCGCTGTCCCTCTGCACGTCCCCGTGCTGGGGGCACTGGAGCCCCTGCTTCTCCAGCCCCGCTGCACGGAGCGGGGGGGCCAGGGAGCAGATCCCGCTGCCTCCGTGCGGAGGAGGTCAGGGAATGCCGAGGTGGGGTGGCCCCCCGTGCCCCGCTCTGCAAACACGGAGGCAGCAGAGGGGCCGCCCCGTCCCGGGGGAAGGCAGYGTCGGCCGCTCGCGCTCGGCTCGTGGGGGCCGCCGGTCCCTCCAGGGGCCGCGTTGTTGCAGCGCCCGTCACCGCTCGGGCCTCCTTGCTGCAGCCCCTGGCCGGGGGCCTCTGCGCTCGGCCGGGCTCCTCAAGGCCCTCCTGCGGGACGGGGCCCCGCAGCCGTGGCGGGAGCCAGCGTGAAGCCCGGGCCGGGTGACGTGCGGCCTCCCAAGGGCCGCCGTGTGAATTTATAGCTGCAGCTCAAGCAAACGCTTGGCAGAAACGGCTCCCGGACGTCAACGGTCGCTGCTGCGGAGACCTTAATCGTGAGAAACACGAGTGCAGCAGCTCCCAGATCTGCTTGAGGGGAGTCCCTCAGGCGTCTGGAGAGCAGATCCCCGCACCAAACAGCCCCACGCGTAGGAGGAGAAGGAGCTTTCACAGCCCCGCGTTGCACTTCAGCATTCCCCCGGTGAGGGGGTAACCGGACACCGCTCCGGCCGCGGGACACGCCGGGGCAGCCGGGCCCGGCCCGCACGGAGCCGCCATGGGAGCGGCCGCCTCGGCTCGCCCGCGCAGCCAGCGGCACGTTTGTTTGAGGGATGCAGGTTTTTGTTTCCAGGCTTTCCCTTTGAAGCTGTTCCCAGGCTGGGAAGCGAGGCGTTCAAACCTTTGCTTTGTTGCCACAACAAAACAACTATCTATGTGCATTTTTTTTTTTTCATTTTAAGCAGTTTATGTTTGGGAGTGGATTTGGATGGCTCTGGCAGAAAGGGGGCACATCACTGTCACAACCGTGGGCTCTACTAATCTGAATAAACGGCTCCGTTCGTTAGAGAAGCTATGGGGCATTTTAGAGGGAGGTTGGGAGTCCTCGGAGCAGGGGACCACTTCCCACCAAGGCGGTGAGCCAGAGGAACAGGTTTTTGGGGCAAGTGCCCCTGCAACGCGAGCGAGGGGGTTGTAACAGCAGCGTGTGGCTCTGGGCAATGGACTTGCAGCCCCCTAACCAGCTCCGAGGTCTCCCGGTGCAAATCCGGCCCGTGATGTTCTCCAAAGCCGTCCCCGGGTCGTACACGGACAGGACCAGTGATGGCCAGAAAGCCCCCAGGCACCTGTGTYGTGGCCACAAGGGACAGGGTGACGCTGGTGAAATGCTGTCCTCACCCACCAGCCAACAAGGGGCCACCTCCTTCCACCTTCTGTGCTCCCCCAGGAAGAACAAGCCCGAAGCGGCGCCTGCAGGGCACCGAGCCGGGGCAGCCCYGAGCAAGGGGCGCTGCGAGGGGCGGGTGACCACGCTCGGCCTCCACGCGGCCTCCTTGCTGACCAGGGCCGAGCTTCCCAGGCTCTGAATTCCTGCTGCCGGGAGAATAAACCAGTGCTCCTCCAGGAAGGGAATGTTCTCCAAGGGTTGCCCTTGCAGCCAGGCGGGTCGCAGTGGTCAGCGTCCTGCAGARGATCTTGCCAGAGTCCATTGGTGGAAATAAAAGCATCGTTGACAGTAGGAGGGAAGTCATTTACGTATTTATTTATTAGTGTGTGTGTGTTACTACAGAAATCAAATCCAATAGGACTTATAAAAGGAAGAGAAAGTCTCAGGCTGCAGAGGATGTTGCTCCCCAAGATGGGGTTGAGGCACCTGCACTCTCCCTCCAGGAGCTGTTCACATCGTCAGGCAGATGCTGCCCTCCTTGGTGGGAAAAGAGAGGAAATTCAGCACTGGGGAACCGTATTTAAAGATCCAAAGACAATATGATGCCACACGGCCCAATGTGAGATCTGTCTGCAAGAGCTTCCCATCCGGCACGGTCCACGCGGAGCTGCTGCGCCGGCACCTTTCCCTTCGCCTCTGCACTTCCAAAGGCACATTGTGCTCCACGGATCTTCTGGGGGTCACAGCTCCTCCTGCCTCCTTTCCTCCGTGCACCGGGCCGGCAAACAGCACCCCAGAGGCACGTGGGAATTTGGGTGGAAACAACAGCGAAGCAGCGGGTGGTGTTACCGCTTCTCCGGTGGCTWTGGGGCGGCCGGCACACGGGCCGGTCCTTAGGGGCAGCCGGGCAGCAGGTCGGCCCTTCCCGGGTTCGCTCTGTGTCGGGAAGGGGGAGAGCCAGGGACACAGGGACAGACAGACCTCGGCAGGACCAAGGCCCAGCTGAGCCTGTCCCACCCACGTCACGGTGCTGGGGATGACCAAGGTGAGAACGGGGAAGAGAMGAGCAACGAGGAGCCTGGTTGCTGAAATATTTACAGCCATACGAAGCAGATAAAAAAGAGCGATAACGACACTAAAAGTGAGCTTGAGCCTCGGGCTGTTCGTAGTGCTGGATTAGGCTGCGGAGAAGGGAAGTTTCTTGAGAGAGGGGGGAGATGTTGGCCCTTGCCGGGGAAGGACGGGGTTTGGGCGCCCTGAGGCAGGGCCTCTGCTCTGCGCGGGCGGTCAGGAGAGGAGGCCTGACCCCGAGGGGTGAGCTTGGAAAGGGAGGCTCGGGTGGGATTGCATGGGATGACACAGAAGAGCACGCTCACAAAGCCCTCCTTGGGGTTCGGTGCTTGTTTCACTCCCCAYGCTGGAGTCGGACAGGCCGTTACGMTATTAYCCTATTCCTTAAAGGCTCAGGGAATTAAAGCTCTGCTCCAAGACGAGGCTGAAGCTGAATCTTCTAACCTCCGGGGTCGTTTCTCTCTAACTTTTGCAGAACCAGAGATGCAGATCCTAACCCATCCTTAGGAGCGGGTGGGTCGGAGCCTTGCCCCTCCACGCCACCTCTCAGCTCCGGACTGGAATTTCCAGCCTGGCCTTTGCGCATCCCCTCCACAAGCAGGAAGGGACTCAGCGTTTCGCTCGGCTGCTGAGCGTGCTGCAGCTGCCCTAGGAAGCTCCACCGGTGAAACGCCCCCAGCCCCCTGCCCCTCGCGGCACCGGGGAGGACGAGCAGCGGCTCCCTTGTGCCTTCCCCTTCCCGCACGGACTGCCTGGACTCACCAATCCCTGCTCTGCTCTTCCAAGAGGAGCTGCTCGCCCCCTTTCCCTGTGCCCGTGTCTGCAACTTAAAACTCAGAGAACAGAGCGAGGCTTCTCACTTCCGAATTTGCAGGTATTTGGCAGGATCCCACTGCTCCCTCTCTAAAGCGCCGCCGCTTCCTCGCGCTGAGCAGCCCCACGGTTCTTTACAGACCCCGCGAGCCGCCGGCCGCTGCTGCTGCAAGCRCTCAGCTCCATCCCTCCCGGGTGCCATGGGCACTGACCCCACCCTGCCGAGGGTCCCCGGGACGTCCTGGCACTACCTGGGCCGTGTCGGTGCCGCGTCACGCAGGCGCCGCTGCGGGAGGACCGCGGGCGGCTCCGCGGGGCGGGCGGCCCAGGCCTAGCGGGGGACCAGGTTGCCCCAGGGTGCAGCCCGGTGGAGAGGCCCCCTCGGACCGCCGCCCGCCGCACCGGTGCCTCCCACCTCCGTGTCTGCTCCCTCCCGGCCACGGACCGTTCTCCTCGTTGTCGTCCCCGCTGAGCCTAGGCACTTGGTTTGCCCCGCGCCATTCCGAGAGCTTCCCAYGCAGAGCGAGTTTGGGCTAAAACTCCTTTTGTTCAGAGATGGAACCGTCCTCGCAAAAAAAGGAGAAAAAAATAAGGAATAATAAAAAAAGAGACCGAGGTGACATTAGCTTTTCCTGACACCAAGCAGAGCATCCCTAGGCTRTGCTGGAGCTGCAGCATGGCCCCCGGTACCAAGGCTGACGTTGCTGGTGTCCTCGGCGCTCCTCGGATACCTCGGGTGAGCGAGGCGGGTGTCCCGGCGCCTCCCTGCTCTGTGGGGCAGCTCGTYGTGAGTCCAGTGAAACCGTCCCCTGAAGGCCAGCGCCTGGATGGAGAAGGGGGACGGGGCCACACGGGAAGGAAACACGTCTCCAGGCCACGCTCCCCGGGGTCTTCTTCACGCCGGTCACAGGCAGGCAGGTAGGAAGGGGAGGCCTCTGGAAGGGAGGTTGGAGACCCAGGGGCAAGAGCTGGGGGGCCGGGGTCTCCCGCTCGGCCAGCYGGGGCTCCCCGCTCTGCGGGGGCGCCGACTCCTCAGCCCGTCGCGGGGAGCGGAGCGGGGCTGGCGCTGGCTGCGCCGCGGCCCCGCTGGGTGCAAGACGAGGGCGAGCCGACGTCCGGCGGGACCCGGGCGCCCCCGGACGCTGCGGAGCTGCTGCCGTCCAGCCCTCCGCGGCGGGCGCAGGAAAAGGAGGAGGCCACAGGCACGGGTGTCCCAGGCGGAGCGCACACTCTGCCCGCAGCCCGCGTCATAGGGCTCCCTGCTCTAAGGAGATGGGCTCCTCTCTCTGCCGCTTCCTCTGCCTCTCTAGTTTGGCCCGCCAGCACACGTAGGCGGCCACCAGCAGGCCCACGCCGAAGATCAAGGTGGCCACRGAGACCACCTTAGCGATGTCCATTTGTGGGCCATTGATGGTGAAGGTGATGCACGTCGCAGCTATGCCGATGACCACGGAGACGATGCCGAAGGGGAAGATGCACCGGTACCAGGATTTCTCAGTCCCGCCTGTGGCCAGGGCCAGCTTATTGAGCGTAGCAGTGGAGTCCGTGGCCGTGGTCAGTGGCAGCCCTGGTTTTCCTCCTTGAAGGCAAGTGAGCGAGTTGGACTTGCAGCCCATCATGTTGGCGAGAGTCACWAGCAGAGCAGAGCTCGGGCGGGTGGGACGTGGGTCGCGCTCGTGCCCCGAGCGGCTGTGGCGCCCACGGAAGGAGGAAGCGGGGGCAGGACGGTTGCTACATGGTCTGGCTCCGCGCGGCCGCTCCTGCTCGGCTGCCTCCTCGCGCGGGCACCGTAGAGCTGCCGCTGCCTCCTGCTCTCGCTCCGAGCCTTGGCTCGCCGGCTCTTTGGCTGCGAGATGGAGCCGGGATTGGCGGGTGGGAGAAGTGATCTCATGCCTGTGGGAGGACCAGCTCCGGCTTGCTGCCTGTTAACTGTTTCAGGCTCTGGGCTGCCCGCAGCCCGGAGGAGGTRGCTCCAAGGATGCGTTTTCCAGGTTCCACCTGCTTTTGCCAAACCCTCTCTGAGGGTCTCTGCCAGACCGGGGCACTGCCACGAGGACAGCGCACTGCCAGCCTTGCTCGGCGTGGTGGTGTGGGACTCTGTCCCCAAAGCTGCTTCTCTGAACACYGCTAATGCCAGCTCTTCTATCCGAGTCGCCCTTTCTTTCCGAGYCCTTTCTTCTTTCCCTCCCCCAGCTTCATCCCATGACACAGGGCTCAAGGAGATCCTCGCAGGGTGGCCTCGGCCTGGAGATGTGGCCTGACCTGGGGAGGGCTCGAGGCTGAGGTTCGCTGGGGCTGTGGCACCCTGCTGGGGTTGGCATCCAGGGAACGGGGTGCTCTGAGGTGACCTGCTGGGCCTAGTGGAGCTGAACGAGCTGGAGTCGCCATAGGCTGAGCCCTGGGAGATGCTCCCTGTCCAAGACAGCCGTGGACAGGGCAGGAGGAGACGAGACCGCCGTGCCCGGTGAGGTGGAGGCCCCACTCCACGCTGGCGTTGGGGCTTTATGAGCGGCACGGGTGTAACTGCACCCGGGAAGAGCAACCGAGGAGCTCGACGGAGGTGGGTCTGTGGGAGCGGACAGAGACGTGGGAGGGACATCAGATGCAGGGAAGCAGGACACGGAARCAGTGGGAGCTAACACGGCCTGCAGAGTCAGGCGTGGGGATGGCAGCAGCCCCTCAGAGGGTCTGTCAGATGAGGTGGTCCCCACTTCCATATTCTGAGTGCCARACTCTTGAATAACGATGATTTATTTTAAAAAGGTGATTTTAAAACACGCCCCAGCTCTACAGTCTTCAGAGCTACGCACTTGCCCCTGGTGACAAATGACAAATCGGACACGACAGCTCCGAACGGGCCCCACGGCTGTGGAAACCCAGCCAAACACCTCCCCGGGAGCCCAAGTCAGCGTGGAGGAGACACACAGCAGGTTGTCCAAGACTTCTGGTGAGGAGGAGGTCAAAAGAAGGGCTGAGGATTGAAACCACATGGCAAGAGTTGAGCAGAAAGGGAGCTGAAATGGAGAAGGGTGGCAGAAGGAATMAGAGGAAGCCTGGGGGAGAGAAGAGAGGAAAGAGGGGACAGAAACAGGAGAAGGAGGTGGCAACCTGGGAAGTTGGATGAGCTTGGGTGCTCCTTGGCCCAAGGCAGCAGATTTGCATCCAGGACTGGTGCTCYTGCCGTCTCCAGCTCTCCATGAGGAGGGATCCTTTGGGATGGAGGCCCCTGMGCAACCTCACAATGCTCTCACCAGCTGTGGACACTCATTCTTGCTGCAAGACGTTCCTCTCTTCTGGGAATGGCATAGACTGGAGTGAGTAATTCTCTCCATTCGTCTCTGCTGTAGCATTATTTTTTCTTTTAATCGACTCCCCTGGAGAAAGAGTGAAATTAGAGAGAGCAGCAAATGTAAGAAAACTGGATCCATTCCCAGGTCAGGACGTCCCCCGGAGTTCAAGGGGCCCAGCTACATTTCTGCAGCAACCATTAGGAGAAACTGAGAGGAAGCCAAAAATAAGGAAGCAAAGCCACAGTGCAGAAGGGATGGCTGGAAAGAGCCGTGCGGAGAGAGGGTGGGCRAAGGAAAGGAGAGAAGTGGAGAGAACCTTGTGAGAAGAGGCAGACGGGGACAGGAAGAGACCTGGGCGTTGGGGTGTGAGGCACACGCGCCCCCAGCTCCAACAGCGACCTGGGGCAGCTCCCGATACCTGASCAAGACCTGCATGGAGCCACCCGGGATCTGCCCCAGGCCTCAGCACACCAAGCGTCATGAGTGCGGTCCTGCAGGGCCATCTGCCGCCACCCAGGAAATGGTCTCAACATGAAGGTCTAAAGACCTTCGGGCTGTTCTTTCCCTTGTATCTTCTCCAGGACAGCACAGATCCTTATTTTCCCTCTTTGCCCATCCCTGGGCTGCATGGGGCCCTGCAACACCAACCRCTTGACCTTGGGGGTCCCCACTACGCTGCACACCAGTCAAACCCGGCACCCTAGAGGTTACAGCCKTGAGGAGCTGCTTATCAGCCGCCCTYGACCCGTGCCACTGTTACAACTAYGCAGYGAGGAGCAGCTGAGGAAGAAACACKCATCTAATCTGGAATAAGGAGGAAAAGAGTGAGAACCCAGCASAGATGTGGGGTGTCTCCCTGCGTTTCTGCCAGCACGTTTCTGTTCCGGCGCGCTGCCGTTCACCGCGCGTCCGTGCGCGGCGCAGCGCCAGCGCTCTGCTCGTTTCCTTCTCTTTTCTAATTTTAAATTTACTTATTTATTTGTTATCACAGAGAGCCCCCCAAAAGAGCCCACTCCCCCACACGAGAAGCTCCTGCCCTTGTTGTGAACAAGGGCCCAGGCTGAAGCAGCCGGAGTAAAACCTGATTTGCCAAAAGGCAGGAAACCTCACGGGTATTCCCCCGTATTCCCTTCCTGCCCGACCTGAAGGACTCCATGAAGCCCCAGATGCCCAGAGGTCTTGCTCTTCCATCCCTGCTCTTGGCTTTATACCATGTAAGTCTGAATAGCAGCTGCAAATCAGGTCTCATGTCTATAAATCTAACCCTTCAGGTTATTAAAAGGTTCTTGTCAAACTCCATCAAACCAAATGTGCCACTGGAAAACCCAAATCGTTCGTACGCTTCCAAAAAGAACACGGTGGCGGAGTGGGTATTGATCAGGCATTGGACTAATTCCCAAGCAGTKTCCTGGTTAAAGCCAGCAGCCTCCCCGCTGCCTCTCACTGCGGCGGCGTCCCGCGGGCAGCCCCGCATTGCACAACACGGCGCCAGCCTCCAGCTGCGGGACACCTGGAGCCCGGGCGTTCAGACTGGGGCTGCACAAATGAACAGCGCTGCAAAAAATAACCCCAGCCAAGGCGCRCAGGCCGCGCTGCGCACGCTCGGAAGCGCTGGCGTTCGTTCGCCTGGCTGTTCATTAGAGGGAGAAAATAGCAGCAAAGCCACTCTGGTTAATGCTCCCTGACTGCAAGCAGGGAGGGCAAAACACCCCTTATCGCTAGGGCTGGCTGATTCTTCCCCTTCTAACCACCGTTTTGAACTTTTTGGAGCCTTGCCAAGTATCTACCCCTAAGCTGGACAATTTAAGAAATTTTCAGCTAAAATTGTTCAGTCACAGGACAAAATTTGGAAGAAAACAGAGCTGCCTGTGTCGCTGGAGATAAGCCGGGAGGGGAAATCTCTATGTAAAGGCAGCTGGGGGCAGCTGGAGACAGGCCATGGAGAGCAGGACCCGGACACGTGGGCACAGCCCAGGCCTGCAGGAGCAGCCGTCCCCTCGGCGCCTCGCCCGGCGCCAAGACCACCACGCACCTTCTTGGGGCGTCTTCTCATCGCGTCTCCTCGCTGCCCCTTCTCAGCAGGAGCCCTCCCTTCCGGAGCAGCTGCCAACACCCCCGAGGGGAATGCCGGAGGTTCTCCCAGTCAGCGCGGTGCCGGCTCCAGGAGCAGGAGCAAAGYGGCGCTCCGGGGTGCCGCGTGTGTGACACACACGTGAGTCATTTCACTGGCAGCTTCACGCGTTGAGGCTCCAACGGGCACGAAGCCTCACAGAGAATACGGCTGAGAGAGTAATTTATCTAGTTATATATACGATGAGGGCTTTCAAACTGCTTCTCGAGACGCTGTTGATCCGAACACGACGCCGAGCGAAGCCCCGTCAGGATGCGGCCGCCCGTCCTCGACRCGCGCAGCTGGTGTCACAGCACGTGACAACCCCCTCGCAGCCCCGGCTTGGACTCCTGTCGTTTAGCAAGGGTCTTGCCTCTCACTTAAACGTAAAAACACGGAGAACTGAGCAGCAAAAGCTCCAGCCGASTAGAAAAATAGGACTTTTTAATGCATCTTAATGTTGGGATGGGACACAAGCATGCACGCTTGACTCAGCAATACCAGCAGGATCACATTGCAGCAACCTTACATGCTTCCTATTTTCTTTTAAAACATTGCAGTAGCTGCATTAACAGCTTAYTAAAATTATACGTGAGTTAACATAAGTATGTATATACCTATACGCATCTAACTCTCTTCTATATATACACTTTTAAGTAGATGARCAGCTCCTTATAAAAAGAAATCCCATCACTTTGAGCGATATATCCACTTTCTAGGTCGCTACAAAGGTKCCTGGAAGCAGCACACAGAGATTTTTGCCTTGACGCCGCTGTCTCACCCACCTGAGCTGGCAGTGCCGAGGAGGCCCATGACAGCAGGTCACTGGCCTCAGCTGAAGGACTTTCCAGCTGGTCTTAACACCAGAGACCGAATGGATCCAGAGGAGGACGTGGCCTTCAGGGGGTTCTTCTCACCCAGCATCTGGACCTATTAATGAGTCTTGGGGGACTCGGCCCCACCAACGACASTATATGGGAACAAGGTGCTTCTGCCTCTGAGGGCGCCAGCCTGAGGCCTCCTGGAGCAGGTCCCCTTTGCACAGGGTCCGTCTCGGGCTGTGCCACTCCGGGCTGATGCTCTTCTCGCCCGTGCCACGTCCTGCTCCGTGKCCCCGTTGGGCGTTTCGGAAGTGTCGCAGCGCAGCAGTGACCCCCTCCGTGGTGTTTGGTGTCCTCCTCCTCCCCTTCCTGACCACGCTGGCTCTTTCCAGAAATGCCGCCCGCTCCTCCTTGCAGTAGCAGCCCYGCCAACCCCATCCATCCCTGACACGACGACGGGAAGCTCGAGGTCGTCTGCGGAGGAGCCCCTCGGAAGGGAGGGACCCAGCGAGCAGCGCGGCGCGGCTCTTAGCAGACCTGCACGTCAACGTGGTGTGAGCGTGGGCGCGCTGGCAGCAAAGCACACGTGCCCTCTCCAGAGCGGCCTGGAGGAGCAGCGCTTGAACGCGCTCTGTGTTGCTACTCACGCATCGCGTGGGCTGCAGGAAGGAAAAATAATCCCACGGGTGCTCAAGAATTATCCCAGCCCGTTTGCTTTGAAGGTCTGTTTCAAAGGCAGGGAAAGGGCTCCGGGCTTTGGCTTCAGCGCGTCTTCCGCCGGCCCCTGTGCTCACCGAGGAGGGACGTGCGAGCCGGRGAGCCGGCAGCGACACGGCGATGAACCCCTGCCCTGTCCCTGCTCTCCCTCCCGTGCTATTGGTTTAATCCATGAGTTACGCTCTGGAAAACCACAATGGGGCAAAGCGRGGTAGAGTTTCTGCGGGCGTTGGAATGTCACCTTTTGGCCGAGGTGCCTCCTTCCCGCTGCTTTCCTGGCCTGATGTCAGTCAGCAGCAAACTGCTGGGGGCACTTTGCAGGCCTGATGAGGAGGGGTGCACCCCACCCCGCTCATCTTCTCAGGTAGTCTCATCCTTGTGGCGACAGATCTAGTCCATTCTGGATCGYAGGAGCAGCTTCCTCCGCTCTGCTCTCTCTTCATCTTGGGAAGGACGTTTTGACCCTGAAAGCTCCCCAAATGGCCTCCCTGCTGCGTTAGCAGGGAAAGACGATCCCTGCTCCCACCGGGAAGCAGACCCTCCTTTCCTCAAGTGTGACGAGGAGAAGAAAGAGGGCTGCAATGCCATGAGGCCAAGGGGAAGGAGCCCTGGAGTCACCTTCTCAGCATCCCACACTGGGGACACCTTTACCCATCCGCAGAGCAGCACAGCCAACCCTGCGCTCATGCTCCAGGGCCAGCGTCGCATTTGCCTGGGGAGCCACTAGAGCTCCCAGCTGAACTCTCCGACACGTCTTTTAAGCAAATGCTTTCTTTAAATGCTTAAATAGCAGCCCTGGAGATGTAAAGGATGTACATCATACGGGTATGGCATGGTTTTGCAGCCTGTCTTGAATGGGAATGCAGAAAGAACCGAGAGCTCTAGAAGAGCCCCTCCCATCAACCAGGAACAGCGTCGCCTTCGGGAAATTTTGGTCATTAAACGTACAAAGCAGCGGTGCAAACTTGCCCTTTTTCGTGCAGAGAGGCCAAATGCCGAGCTCTTCCTCTGCCACGTCTGCCTCTGAGCATTTCGACTTCTGGTGGTGTCGAGCCCTCCCTGACCCCTTCCCGGCTCTCTTCTTCTGCTGCCACCTCCGTGGGGCTGGCAGGTGCCTCCTGGCACTCAGCCCGCTTTGTCCTGGCTCCTTGTCTTCAGTGACTAATGTGAGGGATAATTTTCGCAGCAGAGAGACGCGGTCACGCGCCCGCCTGCCTCTCCCCGCAGCGCGAGGGGAGAGCGCCGCGGGACCTGGATGACTCACGCTGCGGGAGCCGGGGTGGATGACACCCTCCGCCCGCGCCCACACGCCTCTCCCGCCGCTCTGCTGACCCGTGTCGGAGCGTCTTCGTGCTGCATCGGGCAGCTCCTCTCGCCCCCGCGGGGCAGGGAGGCTGCAGGGGTCAGAGCGGGGCTGTGGTGCCCTCCAGCTGAGAAAGAGGCTCCTGGAGGGCCGGTACCGGGAACTGTCTCCAGGTCCGGATCTTTGGCTGCACAAAGAACCACGGAGGGGAAAAAAACCCCGACTTTGGAATCAAAATCGCTGTGATTATTGGCCTCAGAGGGGCAGGAAAGGGGCAGAGAGGGTTAACGGTCTGACGAGCTTAGAGAAGGTCAGATTTTGAGCAAGAATTCCAAATTCCTCAAGGGAAACAAACTTGAGATAAGGAAGGATAAAGRGGCCAAGATGAGTTGAAAGCAGATTAATTATTCTTCTATTAAAACAAGAAGGCCCAGAATCAAATACGATGCCGAGCACCGTCGCCACGGAGCGGAGGGGCCCAGGAGAGGAGAGGGGTCCTCAAGGCAAGGCAGCTCCTCCCGACGAGCTCTGCAGAACGTCCTCCGCAGGGCTGTTCACCCYGGCTGGAAGAAGTTCCACAGGGCCTGGGCAGGAAATCCTCACGTGAGGAATCACGGGAGGGAAGTATGGAGTGAGAAGAGTTAGTGGGCTGAAAACTAGGAGGGTGCGAGCCTGAACCCCTGCGCACGGTCCTCTTCCCCGCGGGGCTCTGCAGAAAGGCACCTCTTCTCTCAGCTGCAGTTCATTCATGCTTTCAAGCACARCAAGTACCTACCTAATACGATACATTAACTTCCTCACGTGCACGGACAGGTTGGAAAGGTTGAAAGCAGATGTTCTTCAGTAGAGGCAATGCAAAAAAACCTAAGCTAGTGGGTCAGACTGAAGTTATGCACGCACTTGAACAAGATGAAACCGAGGGAGACCTAAAATGCCTGGGATTCCTATGGTGTAGAATTACAACCTAGACCTATTTTGTGCCTGATTATAGGGTTAGGCATAGAGATTAACATCTACTTTTTAAAAAAGTGGCTTGTAGAGAACCAAAACAATGCGGAGGCGAAAGGGAAATGTTAAGAGTTCATGGATAGGGGACAGAAACGCCCACAGGCAAAGCCCTCGGTGAGGTGATCCCGGCTGCTCTGCTGACGACCTCACCAAATATAACTCATGACAAGGCCGGGGAGMAGCTCAGGAAAGCTGCCTGCCTTCAGGACACACTGCTGGTCTCGCATATTCCGCTTTAAAGCTAACACATGCTGGGCAAAACTGGAAAACGTGCAGGAAAACAAGTGGGGAGGAACAACCTGGACCCGTCTCCTAAGGGAAGGATCCTGGTGACCTAATGATTTTTTTTTCCAGGTCTGTGATTCAGCAGATCTCAGGAGCAAAACAGCACCAGCCCTCAGGAAGCGCGGATCTGAAAATAGCTGCAAGGCGCCACCTCCAGCGGCCCCGACACAGCCTCGTGCGGCCGCTCCGCGACATCCCCCGGTATCTTTTATTTTTATTTATTTATTATTATTATTTATTTTTACCAGATAAGAGGCATAGGCAGGAAAACTGCTAAYTAACAGCTAACAGAAAGCTGCCCTATGGTGACTTTTTAAAGATGTCCCTGCATCTAGAGCAGAGGGATGCTACTGAGACCCGCAGGGTTATCAGCTTTGAGCACGCGGCCCTTGGGTGTTTTGTCCCCATGTAAAAATCCTAGCGTGGGCTACGACACCAAYGGCCCAGCTGCACTTGAGCCGAGTCACAGGGCATGCATGCTCCCTTTTAACGCGAGCGGATAAGAAATACTCCTGCTGCATTCAAAGAGGCTCTTTTACTGGAATTAGTGGGTTTAAAAAAATAATGAAATAATGCAATTTGTGCGGGTCGTAAGCAAAACTCAATTACTCCTCGTAGATGGAGACAACGGCACTCATGCACTGCAAAGAGGTGCCCTCCTATGCTGCAGCTCAGGGCTGGTCATGCAAACAATTCGATTGAATCTAATGGCTTTGCTTTTGCAGAGAGGGGAGGAGAGCTGCAGAGTGTTCCCATCCGCAACGCGGAGCCGGCGAGCGGAGCGCTCGGAGAACCAGCACCGCCCGTGCCCAGATAACCCCAGGTCTGGAGGATCACTGAGGGCTGCGGGGATGCTGCCGAACGCCACGCACGTCCTAATTAAGCTAAAAGCGAGCCTTAGGAGCCCAGACTAAGATAACGTGATGTTTAAACTCATACGGAGTCCAAACTTGTTGAAAACATGAAAAACACCGTGCCTGATTCATCTCTGCTTCCAGCAGTTTGAATTCTGTCCCACTGTACCATTACGCAGCCAGCATGCAATCATCATTAAAGCACTTTAAACTGTTTGTGGGCTCATTAATTTTTAAAAGGTAGAGGGTTTTTTTTCTTTTATCTTTTTAATTAGCACTCCCCTGCTCTCATCCCCTATGTATACGAGTGTTTGGTTGGTACCAGATGCTCATTTTCTCCTAAAGGCACCAGGAACTACAGATGCCCCACATCTTTTGTGAAGGCAGAGAGTTGCCTAACAATTTCAAAGGCAGGATTTGCCATCAATATGCCCTGTAATAGGCTTCAGGCAAAAATAATAAAAAAAAAGGATATTCCAATATTTAGCATCAAAGCAAAAAACAAGCAAGCTCCTCCAGTGATGCACGGTGTCAGAACTCCAACATTAGGGATCTGCAGACTTCATTAGCTGATGCACTGATGCATAGCCTTAAACTTTTAGGGGAAGAGGAAAAAAGAAAATGCTAGCAATGCAGCACAACGCAATTTCCAGCATGTAAAGCTACCCCACTTTGAGATCTTGCTGACTTGAACGTATGCACCACTTCCCTCATTATTTTGTTCTTAAATTAGAAGTGAAACGAGTCTAATTGCTTCCCACTGCAGAATGCAGAGGGCTGAGAAAGCGCCTAAATACCCACAACCAACAGGCCCAAGAAAGTTTCCAAGATTGGAAGACAGGACACAGGACTTCAGACAGCCTTCTCGTGGGGTCAGTCTCCCCTGCTTGCTCAGAGCTTGCCCTCTGTTTTTGTTTTCCTAACGCACCTGCAGGTCCATTGCTCATCCTGGCTCAAAACAAGGCAAATGCTTCTGCTTGTGCAGCTAAAYAGTCCCCTGCTCTCATGTCTCCCCTTGTGAAATAAGTTCAAAACTCACTTTTGACTTTTTCTCCTCCTTTAACAGCTCTTTATATTCCGGCACATGAAGAACACTGGTCTCTGTCCTCTTCTTTCTAACCAGGCTCAGGTTAATTAACATGCAGGAGATTTTTCACAATTGTAGTGCTAAAGGTCTGCCTTCTTCCCAAATTAAAACCAAGGCCTACAGTTTTTCCTTATGCTGGTTTTGACGATGCAAAAGATGAGATTTACTTTGTTTCTTACTCAGAAAGACTTTCATTATTTCTATCTTAGAGGCAGCGGATCCCTAATGCTGGGCCTCTACGTGTTGTCCCTYTCAAAAAGGGAGCTGTAGCGGAGGCTTTGCAGCAGAGATGAGGACGTCCCCAGCACAAAACTCTTGAAGGCTTCAACAAGGGCAAGGTCCTGACCCAGCCGACAGAGACGCCCTGTGCGGAGCGCCCGCCGGCCACGGCGCACGCGAGCCCGAGCGCTGCCTCGCGTGCCCCCCAGGTCACCCCTATTCRCAGCATAAAAAGCACTGCCTGGAGAAGTCCAGGTAGGAGAGGAAGGGAGCTGGTGGAAGCGGCGAGTAGCCGAAGAGAAGAAGAGAGAGCATCTCCTCCCAGGATCCAGCTCCATGGACTTGGGGAGCACTAATTTTAAGGACACTAAAGCTCTGCTATAGCAGACCACAAAGGAAAAGATGCTGTTCCTCTTTGTGCTGCATCCCAGCTCTTATCTACACAACACAGGTATCTCTTCCAGAAAATACTGCCCATTTCATGCATTTCTTGTCATACGCTGACACCACAGGCACCCTTTTCTGTCTTTTCTTTGTCTCAGTATAATGCACCACAGTAATTTCTTTTTCCAATAGCTTTACCTTTCGGAACAAAAAAGGGAGCCCCTTTCTCAGCACCGAGCGAGGCTACCGCTGAGCCTTCACACTTCACTTTCATTGAATCTTGTGCTATGGCAGAGATAAGTGAGTCACTCAAATGATTTAAAAACTTGCCCATTTATAAATACCACAAACTGCTTTGCCTACCGTGTGGGAAGGGTAACTAACCACGCGACACCTGGGGAGGCACGAAGCGAGGCTGGGCTCCCGCTCCGCGCCCCTCCGAYGCTGCCGGTCGGCCTCCCGAGCACAGAGCGATTCTGCCCCGGCAGAGCTCAACGCAGCGGGCTCAGCTGCCTCTTCCTGGGCCTTTGGCACCGTGTAGTCCTTGCAGTGTCAGTAACRTTGCCACCAGTTTTCACTGGGCTCCTCTGAGCGAACGAGCCAATGCTTCATGCAGCCCTTCCAGAGAGGAGTTAYGGACAGCAGCATGGGAACTAACAGCACCAAAGGGCATCTGTAAAATTCAAACATGCAGATGGTGACGTCCGTGGCATGTCTACTTGTGTACATTAGGAGGCAAAGCGRTTGCTCTCCAAGCAGAGCCTTTGCCACGCCAGCGCTGACCACGCTGCTGCTCGCGGCACGGTTTTCCCAGCACACACCCAAGTGGGATCACGGCAAGACGCCCCCGCTTGAGGCTGCCCTGCTCCGAGGGTGAGGCCAAGCATCCAGGCTGAGCTTTAGCTGGCCCTGGAGCTCTGCAGCGTCGTGGCACGATGGCAAGAGCCGTTGAGCGCAGCCCTTGGCACCAGCAGGGCAGCCCCGGCCAGCCCAGCCAGCTCATGCAGTAGAACTGCACAGCACAATTTATGTTTTGCAGTACTATATTTGTTGGAAAGCCTCTAGCTTCCTCCTCTCACCCCAGATTATAAATGAGCTACCGTACTTGCATGCATATATCCATATTCAGGAGTCTTGCAAAGGAAGAGATCGATTCAGACAGAGAACACAGGTCTGGGTCTGGTCAAGAAARAAACTGCATCAGGATTTCTTCTATATTACCTACATATTCATACTAGATTACCATTTTTCCAAGCTCGTGATGAAAACTAAAAGGTTTAAAGTCTTGCACATTTATGAAARTTATAAAAAGCTTTCCATATGGTRTAGGAAGAATAACAAACCCAGATTACACATGCAAAGATATAGCAGGAGTCCACGGGCAATAAAGAGCAGAAATGCTGCAATGGGACACAGTGGYCCTCTCCTCGAGGGACTTTGCAGTCCCACAAGCAGACACACACCATTGGACCCTGAAGCACTGCTTTTGGCTGCCTCCTAACTATGCGACGGGGTCRAGCAATTGCCAGGAAGAAGTGCAGCTGGAATTAAGCCATGCTGGCAAGGTCGGAACTGCTACACAGCCCGTATTTTTCGGGGTGGGCAGGATATTGTATTAGTCACMGTGGGAAGCTGCTCCTCCGGCCCAGCCTGGCGCTGCTTCGGCAGCGRCGCAGAGGGCCGAGTGCCACCTACCGGGCTGCTCCATGGGCTCCTTCCCGCTGTGCGGAGACTCGGGAAGCCTCCGGGTGCGGATAACCCCTCCCCACCTAGACCACTGACTTAAGACACAGCCACCAGGCAATCTTTTAGTCCTATAATGCCTGCTATTGCATTAAATTATAACCCGCCGGATGTGAGCCTGTGCCACGTGCTCTAGGCATCCTTGCTCTGGAAGGATGCAAGATCTCTGGAAGTCTTTTCCAACCTCAACCATTTCTGTGTAATTACTGCCAGCTAACGGATGCAATAGTAAGCAGGCAGCAGCTCAGGCTCTCCAAAACTTCTGCCGCTGGAAAAGCTGCACCCCAGCACAGTGTGGCTGTCCTGTCACCAGCACAAATCATGTTTCATGGCTAGCTATGCTGACTAGAGATACCTGCTACGTCTGAAGAGGGCCATGGTCTAGAGCTACCTGGAGTGACATTAGGCRCAAACCAATCAGCAGAATCCATGGAGACCCTGGTGGCGGCTTCACAGAGCCTCAGAGCTGCAGAATTCCAAGAGAATATAAAAAGAAAAATCCAAAAATGCAAAATTTAATTTTCTTTAGTTTGACATACGGGTAGAGTAAAAGTTARTAGAAAAGGTTTATTGCTGAAAGCTGCCTCTGGCTGTGCGAAGGGCGGCAGGAGGGCCGGGTGGGATCACTCTGCCAGCTCGTCTCTCACCAGCRCGGGGAACCGCTTGCCGCCCTCACAGAGCTGCGTGTAAAGGGCCCGATACAGCTGAGCCGCAGACGCCTCCGGGAGAAGTCCGGACTCCAGCGCCGGCAGGAGCTCGGCCATCATGACCTGAAGTGAAGGAGACACGTCACCAGCGCAGAGGCAGAGCCTTTTTTCAAAGGCTCCATAAAGTGGCTGCATAAAGAAGAGAATTCTAAGCAGCAGAGTATGAGTAATAGATGCTAATTGGCAGATGATGGCTTTCTTTAGTCATACTCAACAATAGTTCAGCCTCTGCTCACTAAAATACACCAGCAGCCACTCCAGGTGTTCCTAAATATGCAGGAGGAATAGCAGTGTTTTTCTGAAAACGCTCGTACTGCAAGAAYGGCCCAGTGCTGGCAGGATGAGGGCAGAAGTGCACAAAGATGAGCACAAAGATGCCACTTGGAGCGGTTCCGTAAGCACACAGCGGGCAGCTTTACACACCACTTCTCACTGGGGCTACACGAATCCTGGACAGATGTGCGAACAGTCAGCTCCAACCTATCCAGAACGGAGCTGCAGCCCTCCGTGGCAGCACAGCTTACTGGGAAKGCTGGCACTGCCTCCATGCCCTGCCCTCTGCCTCACTCAGCCTGGCTAGTGCTGTCAGTCCGTGCTCTCGGTGGACTCATGGGCCTGTCTCAGCCCAGAGCTCTAGGACAATGACCTCAAGCACAAGAGATCCCATACTTAGCAGAGGAAAAGAAGTCTTTAGATCACCAGTCTTGACTTAACCCTCACAAATGTTAACTCTTTGGAAACAATTTTAAGACATAAAGAGGTACCTAAGGGGAAAATAGGCACATGAAGTGCTATACAGCTCCTTTTCCCGAGGCAAAGCCCCTTCTCCAAACTGGTCTGCCCCAGTGTATAAGAATAGGGGTAAACAGACCTTCACCATCAAAAAGAGGCTGAGTCGACAGGATTTTATGGTTCTTGGCATTGCTCTGCAGAAAGGCAATGAACAGACTTGGCCCAGAAGTCTGTGAGTTCTTCCAAAGCCAGGAGATGCATCTCACASCAAGCCCATTCACCTTACCCCTCCCACAAATTTCACCCACCTTGCACAGTCTGCATAGGGCAACTTCAAAAATCCTGAGCTTGCCCAGTACAAAGTACCTGTCTGCAGGTACAAGTGTGGAGGGAAGAGGGTCAGGCAGGGGATATGATRCTAAAAGTTTGTTGCTTGCCTTCACACAGGACCCCTTTTGCTAGAGGGAGAAGTGCAGATACCAGTAATTCTTCCTGGGTTTGTAAATAACTGTTATTCCAGTGCCTTTTTCCGTGATTCAGGTCAACGGCAAAGGGTACATCACAGGCAGAGGGTGGATGCGATTTCACGGATCATCTCTACCCTTTACTTTGTAGTTTGTAGTTTGAGAAGAGCAAGTGATCCCTGGGCAGCAAACACCCTGCTCAGGCTACTGAAGAGACTGACCTCCTATCATGTTCTTACAGTCTTTCTTGGAAAGCAAAAGTCAAGATTAGCAGCACAGCAAGGCTGACAGGAGATTCAAAAGACAGGAACGGACAGCAGATAGACTGACCAGTCAAAGAGGTCAAGCAGAAGAGGAGGAGAGAGTGGTTGGCCACGTAGGATTGAAACGAGCTGCTAAAAGGAATCTCCAGGCAGTAGCAACCTCTGCCACTGCTAAACTCCACAAGAGTAGCCAAAATATGATCTGATTTTTCCAGCCTCAATCAGTTAGGAAACAAAAATTAGAAGCACCCTTTAAYTCACTTGGAAGTGAACCCAGACTAYRCAGGAACAGGTCAGACACTCCAAGCCATCTGCTCCAGCATTAAGCAAGTACACTTTCTACCAAGTGAGGCACTGACAGGTWTTGGACATGAGGTAAAAACACAAAACACCACTGGGAGAGTCTGGTAGGCTGTGGCTTCTGCATCAACACCCAGTATTGCCAGCTGCTGCATCACAACCACCCGTCTCCACCTCTGCTTGGTGGCACTAGCGCCCTTGACTCACCTTTTGCATGGCAATCTCCTGATTCAGCATTGYCACTTGTGACTTCAAGGCAAACAAGTCCCTGAGCTCCTGGAAACTGGAATAACAGAGGAGAGGCGCAGTCAACACACCGGTCAGGCCACACGCCAGGTCCCTGGGAGGAACGTAGGCTGGAGAGGAGCCTCCTGCAGGCCCAGTGCAGTCCGGACACAGCCTCAGCTGGGACTCTGCAGCTGAATTGGTAGAAGGCAGGAGTTAGGTCTGTACTTCCGAAATTTACTTACTGTTTCTACAAATGAGTGATTATCAGCATTATATCAGCTGGGGCAAGCCCCACTACCTAGCTCCATCAGGACATATTAAATCACAACAYGCAGTCTCCCAGCTCTCAAAACAGCTGAGGTTAAATGAGACCTCTGCAAATCACCTAGTTCAGGCCCAGGCGGCTTCTGAATATCTTCAAAGATCAAGAGTTCACAGCCTATCTGGGCAACGTGTGAGAGCTCAGTCACTCCTGCAGTAAAATAGGTGTTTTCTTACATTTATAAAGAACTTCTTGCATTTAAGCTTGTGCCCACTGCCTCCCATCCTGTCACTGAGCATCACTGAAAAGAGTCTAGCCCTGTCTTCTTTACACCTTCCCTTCACATATTTATAGATGTTGATGGCATCTCCCCCAAATTTTCTTTAGGCAAAACAACCCTCTGTAGTCCACTGCTCATTACTGGCCTCCAATAGGACCTTGTGCTACTAATCCCAACCCTCTGAAAGCAGCTGTGGAACCTTTGTGTCCTGTTAAAAGCCTCTCCTGAACACAGATAGGTGGCAAACAGACACCATGACTTCACATCCCAGCACCCCGAGACGTGACTGAGAAAACAGGGCCTGACCTCACCTTCTCGCAGATGCTGCAGCTTTTGTAGGCACTGGGATGCCACGGTGTGCAAACCCTCCAGGGTTAGGAGGCTCTCATACTCTTCCTGCAGTGTGGGATGCTCTAGGAGAAAAGCAGAGAGAAAAGCTAGCAGAATACTAGAATACTGAATGCTGAGTATACTGAAATTGTCCCCCAAAATCATCAGCTTCTAGGGCAAGCTTGGCTTAACGAGTCCTCATTTTGGGCAGAGAAGGTGCCTGCTCCTGTCCCTTGTGTCCCGCACATGCCAGGAACACAAGATAAATATATAGCTGAACCTTCTGGAATCATATCTGCCTGCCTTTATTTTTATTTCTTTTTACCTGTATGCTCAGCTTCCATAAACTGGTTCAGAAGGGAGGGGACATCCTGCAGGACCTTCATCTCCTCCTCTATCTCTGCAGGACTGAAGGCTGGCAGCGGTGAACAAAACTCAAACAGCAGCAGCTTAAGGAAGATTTCACAGCACCAACATGGAATAACCCTACGCCACCCTGAAGCCCGGGCCAACACAGCAAGATTATTGTATCGAGTGTGGCATGGCGTCCTCTCAGACGGCACAGCTTGCTGAGAAAGGATACGGTTGTCTGGATTCTCTCTATAAAACGGTTCCTTGCAGCTGCTGCATCAGCTCTCGTCTGACACAGACGACAACTCTCCCAGGCCCTTAAAATTCAAGAATGACAGGGAGGGCAGGAATTAGTCCTTGGTACTAGACAGTGCTCATAATCAGCTGAAGACAGTGATGTGACATCCAATGCTTCAAATACAAACATCTTCCTCACCACTTTTTTCTGCTAGACAAAGTTGTTTATCAGCTATTCCCCTCCTAGTTTGGGCAACCAGTATTAGACAATCAAGGACATCCTGCAGAAAGCATCAGGTACTGCAAAACACGTACATGACTTCTCTCCAATTGTTTGGAGGGGAAGGATTTGCAGCTGTCAGAAGAACAAGGCTGTTCTAYAAATTAAGCAAAGTGTGACCATCCAGCACATCAGCAGCTCTGGGGGGAACAACCTGTATTATGTTTTTATGCAACAAAGCTTTCAGGTTAGCAGTTTACAGTTGTGTACATCTAGTATGTTAGGAAATGTACGTACAAAGGAGCTACCATGGTAGACACAGGACAAATTCTTACCCTAGCTTTCAGCAATTCTTTCATACATCCTTGAGACTCACCTTTAATCCCTGTATTAGGGYACTGTGATATGTTTGGCAAGCAGCACGATAGCAATGCATCAGTAACAGAGACGTAATACATCACAGGGGTTTAAGGGCAGTATTAAGACTAAGCTGGCCAGAATCTTAGACAAGAGTTCAATTTTTAAAGTGGATTGCCACGTAAATAAGGGTGCGATACCAGAGAAATGTATTTCATTACAAAGTTCAGCATCAGGACCATGCAGGACTGCTGCATGGTCCTCACACCATCCATTACTGAAAGAGTCTCTTTAAAGCACCAATGCCTCTCAGTCATTCTCCCCAAACCTTCCACGGCAAATGAGAGACATCAGGAACAAGTTTAATAGTTACACAGCCCATGATGGTCTAACCCAAGTGCCCATGTGTCTTTTCTCCATTGCGATGCATCCTTTAGATCATGACAGATGGGTTGAGTGTACAAGGGAAAATTAAGAGAAGCAAGTATTTACACCTTGCTAAAGGGCAACTAGCAAATTGGTGTCTAATTGGCAGTTCTCTAGAGGAGGAGGAATTCTGGAGAATGCCATAGGGAGCAACAACTAAATTCGATGTTTATACTCAAAAATCTGGACAAACCCCAGCAACAAATCTACTATGCAATAGCAAGGTTTCCTTCCATATAGACTCCCTCCTCATGAGTAACTTCTCCTTAGGCAGAGGGTAGTTATGGAGAGGACTGACTGAGCTGGGCTTACCTGGARTTCCTGGAATAGGCTTTCCTGTAAGGAAGGGGAAGCTTCAGCCGGGATCTGCAAAACAGGAGACTCATCAACACTGACGGCCAGAGGTCGGCGGAGCCTCACCTTCAAGTAGAGAAAATGACATTTTGTTTCAGTTTTACATTAATTTAGTTGTCATGGAAGATGCCAACAACCCTGGAGATTGACTCCTCCACGTCTTCATCATGGCCATGATGAAGGGGAATTACCCTGTTCATTCATTTCACAAAGGTCACCGAGGTCTCTTGGAAGAGCATTTACACCTGCCACCAGCAGACAGAAGCTCATCCAAAGGCAAGAGGTATTAGCTGGGAACAAAACCCTGACAAAGCCAAGTACACGGATGCAACATCCTCAAGGGAGCTAATAGGAACAATCTCCACAGACACAGGCACAAGCAGATGTTCCCCTAAAAACACTGCTGAACTGGAGCACAACAGATTTGCCTCAATTAGGAATGGGACATCTTAACCCCACAGCAGAATCAACCCTAACTTGCATTGCAAAAACATGTGGGCTGGCAACATCTCATAGAGTGGCACGCAAACTATGGAGGCAGGACAACAGTTAGGGCTTTAGGTAAGTAAATATTTGAACAGAGATCCTTGTTTCTCAAGCAATTTCGCTCTGTGCCATGTGCCCACCCCAAGAGTGCATTAACAGTGCACCAACACAACTGTTGGGTTACGCTAGCTCCAGAACCATTTCTCAAGGTTTCTCAAGGTTTTCTGGGCACAGATGCATGTCGGATCTGAATTTCAATGTTTCTTTAAATTAAATTCTTCTAAATATTTAGAAATGAATACAGAAGTTGTTTGAACAATACAGCCTGCTTTGAAGGCAAAGTCAAGCTTCTAAGTATTATTTTGCTATTTTTCTACAAAACACCTCAGTAACATGAACTTTATAATTCTTATTACACTGTTGCAAGTGTAATCGCTTTTCAGTCAGTACCAACTAAACCAAAAATATTTCTAGAAGAGTCGCAACAGATTATGAAATATCCAAAGTCTGAAATAAAAGATTTTGGAAGTCCTACCCTCTAACAGGGAGCCCTTACGACGGAAACACTTACTCAGTAAAGGATCCTAACACCTGAGAAGGTCTGAGGAGCACTGAAACCAAATCACCTTCCGCAGAGCAGTAGGAGAGAGGTCACCCTTTGCAGATGCACAAGTCTATAGGCAAGCTCAGGACTTACCCCTTGTCCCGGACGGTGTCTGCATGAGGAGACCTGTTCCATCCCGCAGCATCTCCAGCTGCACCCTGCTCCTCTGCGCTGGACGCTCCCAGGGAGCCACAACCAGCAGCCAGCGAGTTCTCCTGCCCTGCTGAATCCCCCGCGGAGACACTCTGCTGCTCCGGGAGGCCACGTGTGGACACGCTGGTGGTTCCTCGGGATGCAGCTGCAGCGCAGATCTCTCGGGTACCACCGCCCATCGCTGGCCTGTGTCTCCTTGCTTGTTTGGAAGGCACCGTAGCTTTTGCCGGGCTCTTCCCAGCTGCGCCGGGAGCTCGAGGGAGAGCTCTGGCCGCGGCTCTCCCGCGTGTTCTATTCGCCTCCGGGTCAGTTCCGTACGGGGCTCGCGGCAGGTTCGAGGAGCGTTTCTTGGAGCAGGAAAGGTTTCTGCGCCCCGCGCCCGCCTGGGCAGGGGCYGCCTCCCCGCACACGGGCGCCTGCGGCCCCGGGGCCTCCCCGGCAGCGGCTCCCTGCCCCGCAGCGCCCTCTCCTCCGTCTCCCGGCGCTGTCCGGACGCTTCTCCGGACTTTCAGCGCCCTCTCCAGGGCCCTGTTGAGCAGCTCCAGCTCGTGCAGCTCCCGCGGCGACGGCCTGCTCTCTGCGAGGGGAGAAGGGCTGTGAGCGGGAGAGCGACGCAGCCCCGAGCGGGACCTCCCTCCCTCCCTCCCTCCCCCGGYTCCCCTTCCAGGGCTGCGGGGGGATGCAGGACCCGTCAGACGGCGCCGCGGGCCTGTGCTCGTGGCGCCCGCACGACACACCCAGCGCGGACGGTCCCACGCACGGTGACATCCTCAGCACGACGGTCCCCACTTCGCAGCGGCCACCGAGTCGCGTCCCGCGCGCGGAGGCGCCAGCCGGGCCCTCACCTCGCTCCGCGCTGCCGCCCGCCGCCGGCTGCTCCTCGTCCTCGGCGTCCCTGGCSGGGGAGACACGGTGACCCCGACGGCTGCCGCCGGCCCCGCCCGGCCCGGCCCCGGGCACTC
>PTEX01000031.1:1144207-1175242 GCA_003342815.1 Eudromia elegans | reverse complement strand
GCCTCAACCTCGCACTGCGCGTGCGCGTCCGGCGGCCGCCGCGGGCCTCCTGCCGTGAGGCGCCATGAGGTACCGTGAGGCGCCATGAGGTACCGTGAGGCGCCATGAGGTACCGTGAGGCGCCATGAGGGCGGCCGCGCCCGCCGGGTTTGGCCTCCGGTTTGATGGCGCCCGCGGGCTCCGCGGTGCCGCAGGCCGAGCCAGCCCGGCGTCCCTGGGGAGGGCCGCGAGCCGTAGCCGGCCGCGTGCTGGATTGGAGCCGCCCGTCTCGCCAGGCCTCCCCTTACCGCGGTGCCCAAGCGGCCGGTTTGGCTTTACGGGTAGCTGCGGAACCACGAGGGATATGCCAGGGTAGCCGTGTCCTTGCGGTCTGTTACGCCGCCTTCTTCCCGAAGGTCAGCGTGTAGAAGAGGTCCGAGTTCCCTCGGTGTKGGCGGTGGCAGCTGGTGACGCGGAGCTGCCTCCGGAGCCGGTCCTGAGGGAGCTGGCGGCGCCCCGGGCCTCCTGCAGCGGCTCCGTGGTGGACGCGCAGCTGGAAATGAGGACACTGGAGACGCTAGGACATGGACTGCAGAGCGGGAGCCAAGTCCTCCCTGCTGCTCCGGTACGATGAACCGTAATGTTTGGGAAGCGGGATGTAAGTGCTGCCTTGCTGTTGACCGCGGGGTCTTCAAGCTCGAGTGTCTCAGCAGCCGCGTGACCATGGGCGCTTCAAGAGCCAAAGACGCAGGGCTCACGGTGACCCWCACGCCGCTGGTGGAGAGGAAGCTTTACGTAAATACATAAACTTTACATAAAATGCCACAAACATGGAGCGGATCACACAAGGTATTGTGGGTTTTCACAAAGCACCCTACTAGAGAAAATGTACACATTTTGCATATGTGAAGACTTTTTTACAGACTTTGCAACAGATTTTGAGAATTACAGTGTCCTCTTTGTGGCTCGTAGCTCACCAGTAAGTAGAAGTTGCTATCAAAGTGCTACCGAGTGCTATCAAAACTTTTAACAAAATGGGCTTTTGAGGCATGAGCCAGGAGCGAATCCAGCTTGTTCTTCCATGGCTAACCAGATGCAGTGATGCTAACCAAAACAGCATAAAGACATGCRTTAATCAGCAAAGTCTAAGGCTGCGAACCCACCTGGGCAGCTCGGTCAGGGGGGTAGGAAGGAAGAGCTTGATTTGTTCTGAAGCTTCTACTTTCCTTCTTTTGGCAGGTTTATTGCCCTGGCTTTCTGCAGATGAGGTCTGAAACTCRGTCTCCATCAGGGCCCGTGAAGGCAGAAGGTTGAGGCAGGGAAGGCAGCAGAGCATGGCTTGATGCTGCACGCTCGTTCTGTGCACAGGATGGTTTGCTGTGCGACTGCAAACGCTCCCAGGCATGTAGTTTTACATTAATTCAGTAGAGGGCCAGCCTCTCCTTACAGTTGCAAGCATTGCTCTGGGAGATGGGTTAGAGATCTTGTCAGGCACCTGGATGCTGTTGACATTTAAGCAATTAAAAGCAATTAAAAGCAATAGGGAAAAAAAAAAAGATCATACTACTGTGATCTGCAAATCACATGAGGCCTGGTCCAAATCAGCTAGAGCAGTGCCACTGATATCTCAGTTATTTTTTGCATCAAGCTGTTTAGCCACGGTAAAAAACAAAACACAGACCTAAGAAACCCTTCGTATTTTAGAGGACAGAGCTGATTTCTCTAGAACCTCTGGCTTTATGTGGGCACTAAGTGTTCCCCTAAGGAAACTTATATGTAGGCCCTTGGTGCTTAATCCGTGTGCTGCCGGGATGACCATTTTGTGTCACCAGGCCTGTGYCTCTTGCCTCTGGGTGAGGAGAGCCTGGTGGCTGCCAGTCCCTGCGCCCAGGGAGTGTGGTGGGCATCACACCTAGGAGTGTGCTTTGCGCTGCAGCAGGCCTGCTCAGGGTGCCCGTGCAGTGCGTTGTGCCTCTGCGTGGCTCTTGGAAAAGGCCAGGGGCTGCTCATTAGGAAATGGAGAGCAGAAACCTTCCGAGAGAAATACAAGCACTCCTGTGCTCACGTTTAGGGGTGAAAACATGCCTACGCGTGATGCAGCTGTTTGTTTGTTGTAATAACACCCCTGCACCAGACGATCCCTCTCTTTCTGCCTCCCACACCTCAGCTATAGGCTCCTGCTGCCTCTGCCTCTATTGAGCCTTGTAGCTGGGCTGTTGCTGGATAAATCACTTAAAAACTTTTGCAGATGGTTGGTTTTCTGGTGGATTAGCTGACCAAACCACCAAGRAAAAACCCTCTAAGGTGATGGTATCTGAGTCCTTTCATGGCAGTAGCTCCAAAGAACAGGGCTGAGCTCGTGAAGTGATGAGCCTTGGCCCATTACAGGCCTGATCTGCTGACACGCTTGGTGCAAGAGATGCATCAGGGCTGAAGGAGCAGGGTTTGAYGCTTAGGGTCTGTGGGTCTGTTGTTGCTCGCTGGGAAAATGCTGTGTCCTGTGGTGGAGCACAAATGCTAAGGAACATTGAAACTGATGCAAGTGATGACTTAGAGATTTATTTACAAGAAGCAAAGAAGTTAATATGTGGGAAATGCAGAGTTGTCAGCTGCTGGCAGTGCTGCCGTTGGTTTTTTTTGGTGCGTGCTGGGATGTGGTGTTTTGCATAGGTGAGATCTAGAGAAAGTCACAGTGTTAAGTACTCGTTCCATAGCTTGACAGGAGTTAGGTTATGTTGTGCAATTCATATGTCGTCTTTACCGAGCTCCTAAGTGTCAGATACCTGTAGGCTGATCAAAATAGCTGCCCAAGCACTTTGAGCCCCTCATGGGTGCCCAAAGCTCTTTGAAGACCCAGCGCGCAGCCCATCACAACAGGGCTCCCTAGGGTAAAATCCAAGTAGGCATCACACTTGGAAGGCAACCAAGGAAGAAAAGAGCAAGTAGGAGATGAACTTCATCACGAATCAACCTAAGCAAGCACTGTTAGCATGCCAGGGAAGTGCCCTGCACAAGCTCTTTGGGTTCTCTGGAGATATCTTGAAGACTGAGGAGCTGAGACGCACACTCCTCTCGGTCCCAAATTWTTGTTATCTGATTCAAGGTAGGAAAAAGACCTTCATTATTCCTAGTGCAAGCGTAAGGATGTTGCCTTACTCCTGGAAAGCAGAGATAACTGAGTGATATCGAGAAAGCGTAATATGCAGAGATCACTCTTAAGCTCTGGTTTTTGCAGCTTTAGAGTTTGRTGGACTCCAGAAAATTATCTATGAGGAATATGGATTATATAGAGATTCCCAGATCTGTTCTGCTGCGGCAAAATCTCTCCAGACTTCATGTGGTTGTCAGCAAGATATGGAGGGAAAGGGATATGAAATGTCCTGGAAAGAAGRTATCTTGTGGCATATTGTAGCTTGAAATGAAGGATGCCAGTGTGCATTGGGCCAGCAGGATTTGGTCTTGCAGGTGCATTTAGCAGGTTCTGCGTCTGCTGTCTCACCAGGCACAGGTTCACTTCTAGCTCCAGAGGCTCTGACTTCACTGCTGGAGGAAAGAGCAGGCAGTGGGTAGGAAAAGGAGGATTTGTTGTCCCCTGAGACTTCCCGACAATGGCAGAAGTCAAAGTTCTGGCCCACAAAGCTGGTAATCTGCCCATTCCCTGCAAATCCGGTACGACTCTCGGGAGATCCTGTTTGGCCATGTGGGTGGAAGGAAGTGATGCACTGTGGTTTGGAGGCAGAGGAGTGTTTCAGCAAGCAGATCTGTGCTGTGAGGGGAAACGTGAGGACAATGAGAATCTAAAAATCTGCACATTTAGCCTGGGTGTTTGTGAACCATCTGTAGTTCTCCGTCACTCAGCCCCTGCAAACACCATGCTGCGGGAGCAGCCAGCTCCGTGCTGTATCAGTCTGAGAATGGGCTACCTGACCTGTGCTTGTCCCTGCCAAAGCAGCGGGGTTCTCTGTGTGCCACGGGGGAAGGGAGAATCTCCTGCCTGGAGAATGAGGATGTTAAGAATGCTGCCACTAGCACCTCTTCAAAACTGTGAACTGTAGCTGAGGCCTTGGTTCACGTGCAATGTGAAGGCAACATCCTCGTCTGACAACAAAAGGTTCTTGTCCAGTCGCTTGTAGGAAGTTCYTGACTCATTAAGGTAGTCATGGAACTTCTCACTACCTGGTTTATAGTCTAGGAAAATGGATTCAAATGAGAATCTGAAGGTGCCTTGTTTTCTACCTGATCTCCTCACAGCATGGGTCCTTCTGGAAAGGAGGAGATGGAGGTTCCTCTGAGACACKGAGCACCCACCCGTGATTTAGGACATCTGCTGTAGACTCATGTGCTGGTGTCTAGCACCACCTTGGACAGATATCTGGAGCATCTGCTTCAGAACTCCTTCTCCTGAAAGAACTCCTTCATCAAGGARTTCTTGCAAATGCCATGGTCACCTGCCCCTACAGACCTGTAGTTTTTATTCCTCT
Source organism: Eudromia elegans (assembly GCA_003342815.1). NCBI lineage: Eukaryota > Metazoa > Chordata > Aves > Tinamiformes > Tinamidae > Eudromia > Eudromia elegans. Next base: position 1,170,782 of record PTEX01000031.1, on the reverse strand, counting down.
GTTGGAAAACCTTTACAAGTGTTGCTGGGCACCATGAGATTAGCATGACCTCTGGATATTCATACACCACTTGCTGGGTGCATGGATGTTAGTAGTGATTGCTTGTCATGTGCAGCTCGTTGGGGTAGTGCTTGAGCTTTTGGCCCATTGCTTTGGGAAGGCTGTGGATGCTGAAAGTTGCTTGAGTTACAAGGAAAGAAGGGGAAAAAAAAGCATGATCAGAAATTAAATGCAAAGATGTGACTTCTAGATCAGGACATCTCTGATCCACAGTTTGTGTATATGTAAGATGCATCTTTGATGGATGGTTGCCATTCCCTGTGCTTCTGCTCTTTGCTGTAGGTAGAAGCAGGGTACAGGACTTGGTGTGACCTGYATGACTTGTAACCTCCCCGGCATAGCAAGCAGGGGGCAGCCTCTGGCCCGTGGCGCTGGTCGTATGCTCGCAAAGCTGGAGCGATAGTGCAGGGCTGGCGTGTAGGCTGGCCTGGTTCCCTCTGCGGGTGCCGCTGGGACCTGATGCAGGTAGCTCAGCTCTGGCTGTGGCTGAATTTGTGAGCAAGGCACGCCGAGAGGAGCAGGGAACAAGGGCTGGCCTTTCCCTTCTTTGGGGAGTGCTGGAAGAGCATAAAGCAAATTTGCTTTCTCGTCAGCCGCTGTAATACTGATGGATAAAGGCTAAACCTCTTTGCTTGTTAGAGGGAGTGCAGACCCGAGGCCTGCGTACCGGGGGGGCACAGAGGCCAGGCTTCGCTTCTAAAGCCAGTTAAGTTGATCCCCAGATGGCCTCTGTCCAGTTAAAAGAGGAACACCAAACCTTCCCCATTAGCTCCATCAGTGTTTTTTCCCATCTCAACATGTTTTTAGCCAGGGCTGCTGGCTAAAGGATTTTAAGGTTAAGGATTTTAGGCTGCTGTAGCATGGGAAGCTGCGATATGATGGGACGGAGGAGACTAGAGCTGAGCTCTGGAGTGCACAGGGAAGAGCTGCAGTGGGTCCCTCACCCTTTTCTACACAGAGCCAGAGGCTGCTCAGACTGTCTTCTGCTGGGCCCCTTTGTGGTGGTGCCCATCCGTTGGGTGGACTGTGCAAACGTCTGTCCGTCTGTCCATCTCCATGCGGTGTGCAGGACCTAGTGCATTGGCAGGAGCTTGCTTGGGGCTTCTGAAATACAGGAGATTAAAACTGGCAAAAGTCCAAAGGTTTGGAAATCAATGTAATGCTGAGTGAATTAGAAGAGAGGCTTGGCAGTTGTACAAATAAACCTCTTTCAGCACTTACTGAAACGGAATATATCCCGAGAAAGAGGGGCTGCAAACACTCACCTTGCTGTAAACAGGTCTACGCCGTCAAGAGGCCACTCGGCTGTTCTGGCAGCAGAGTGAGGACAATAAAGCTGTGGCTTCATGAGCTGCTTTTTGAAATTGCTCCTTTGATAATTTTTCCTCTCTAGCTAAGAATTAATGACAAATTAGAGGAGGAAAGAAATGCCAGCTCTGAGGCCGTGGTGAAGTGAGTGATGCTAAGAGGAGTCGCTCTAATATAGTTAGGTATTTAGATACACAGATATTTTGATGTTTCTGTAGAGATATACTTAGATTTTTAGATTTTATATATTTATAGCATTTGACACTGTTATGAAATCCTTTGTGCCTTGCAAGGTCTTCTGTGCAAAACTCAAGAAAGGCTRTACGCAAATACTAACAGCAGAAGGGACTGCAGCAGGTGAAGGAAGGTGTCTTGTTTTTTACAGTCATGATTGCCAGATTAAGAATTGATTAATCAGATCAGATTAATATGAGCATCATCTTGCTGCTGGTCTCAGTCCGAAGACCTCTCTGCTCYAGGCAGTGTTGTGAGAGGATTTGATGAGCTCCATCCCACTCCTGGTGGGCAGCAATCAAGCTCAGTGTCAGCCTGTTGATTTCCCCCATCAGTTTCATCATCCTTCTCTGAAATYCAAGAATTGCTGTGCTTTTCTGTGTGCTAGAAATCTCCTCTTCATKACTCATGAACTTGATTTAAGTTTAAGAAGAACTTGTCACAGGCTTTTYGAGGAGCTCTTGGCTAGGAAGCCTTGCAAATTTAGCTGTCCCTTTCTCATGTTTGCAAGTTCCATGGGCTGAGGCTGATAAGAATCTTTCATGTAGAGCTATTTCGAACTGCTCCATATGTGTAGGCACATGCAGATCATCTCTGGAAGGCCTTCTACTTTCTGCCTGTATCTTGCTTTCAGTTTCTCACTCCCATAGCAGTTGGAAATGCATCCATGCATTCACTGAGGGGTCCTCACTAGAACAGGCTCCGCTTCTCATCCGTGGCAGCAAGGGCAGCAGTATCAGCCAGCTCYAGCTCTTGTAGATTTATTCACAAAATTCCCATCTGCTATTTTTGGACAGCAAAGCAATGTAAATTCTTTTCTTGTGTCATCATTTTAAAGGCTTCATCTCTGGAAAAAAATATTAGTGGTGGACCTGGACCATTTTGGAACAGTCATCGTTTTCATACCATGTTATCTGCATTTCTATAAGCATCTCTTGAACAGTTTCATAATCCTTCCTAATTTGCTGAAGGCACCTGCAAATAGATATTCTAGTCACCTCCAACATTCTGGAGGGCATTGGCACTTAGGCTGGGAAGACTTTTTAGCAGTGAGTATTTTTYGTTTTGATCATATTCAGTGAGACCAAATCGTTCCAGCAAGCATCACCAGACCTGTATCACGCCTGGCAGTGAAAACACAAAGTGAATTTCCTATGAGTTTGGTCTTTATCTATATTCAGGTTCAACYCAGCCTTGATATGAGTGGGAACGGGGTCTAGTCCAGCTTGTAGTGGGAAGTACAGACTTTACTGCTAAGGGACTGGCTGAGAAGGCCACCAGGTCTCTTTTGCCCTCAGTAAATCACCCTGTACTTTACTAAATGTGTTCTCAGTGTTATCTTTTTATGTCCAKACTGAGCTGACAAAGAAGTGCATGATTTACAACAAGGAGTCCTTGAGTGGAGATGGCCCTTCCATTCAAGTCCAAATGTCCTGGGTAAGGGACATAATCTGYGAGGAGGTGGTTTGTGCAGGAAGATGTTTCCATGACAAATCCCCTGGGAATTATCCGAGATCTCTTGCTAGACTGGAGCAGACTGTGGAAGGATAAACTAAGTATTAGAAGCTGGACACCCTCTTTTCATGGATTTTTTTTTTTCTTTTTTCACTATTTCAGATGAAGTCTGAAACAGGAGCTGAAGTAGTGAAGCAAACCAGACATGGCTCTTCTCCTGTGGAAGGAGGACAGAAGCGTGGAGCATTGCCTTGAGGGGCCTGCTGTTTCCTTTAGAAGTAACTTCCCTCTGAAAGGTAGAGAAATTATCAGTTGTGTRCTCAGAAACTCTTTTGCACAGACAGTTGTTGGGATTTGTTTGCTCATACGTGATTCGAACGTACCTGAAGAGTTGTTATCAGTGTGGGGGCTCACGCCCAGCTGGAAGTTTTGGAAGAAGGGATTAAGCATCTGGGTATTGGCAGGAAGCTGTCCCAAAATTGAGTCCAGAGGGCCAATAGCTTGAATATAGGTTCCAATTTTTGAATATTTGAATACTTGAATATTTGTCYGTGCTGGAGCAGGGGRGTTGGACTAGGTAGTCTCTAGAAGTCTCTTCCAACCTCAACCATTCTGTGATTCCAGCCAGGGGTACTGTGGCCTTGCAAGAAATTCCAAGTATCAAGACCAGAGAACTGCCTGGACCCTGCAGTGTTCATGAATTTTAGGAGATTCAGCAGCTGGATCTTTGGAGCTTTCTGAGCTCCCAACTCACCTGGGTTTGTGATCCTGGGTGCCACAAAATAGCTTGGGCTTCAAATTTGAGCATCACTACTGAGCAGCACTACAGAATCTGTTTCCCCTCCATGCATCCCACAGGAGTTTTTATTGCCCCTGCTACAGCCGGATCTCCCCGTATTTTGGTTCTGAAGATGTGGGACAATRAGCGGGACAACTGCAGCATGAACAGGGTTTGCACCCTCTGCACCACTTCTCTGTTGTAACAGGAAAAAAAAAAAAAAAACAAGAAAAATACATATTTTCTTTGAGTCTGTTGGATTTGRGGTCCCGGAGGAGGTCTAAGGTCAGAGGTGTCTGTTCCATCCATGGGTTGGCACAGGCCCCTGCTTTCTTTCTAAGCTTATTTTTGCTGTGCAGCTTTGTAGACATGCAGCTTCCTAAAAAACCTTTCTAGGGCTTCCACACTGTGGACCAGGGAGTTCCACATCTTTCCTCGACAAGAACTGGGGTGCCGCCAGGTATTCCTAGGTCCCACAGTGTCTGTATGAACTAAGACAAGGTTCACAAACAAGCGTTAACTTCCTCCCTCACCCTATGAGAACTTGCTTGCTTAGTTGTAAAAATAGCAGCTCTCACGCTTCTTCCCACYACATACTGAAGCTTTGACAGCTTTTTCTGASTCTTTGCTCTTGGAACTCTCTCTTGAGACAGAAATCTCCCAAACTGGTATCAGAACTATCCCCTTTCCTGTAACTTTTTTCCATCTTGCTGCTGTTGACATGAGACAGGAGACCTCCCCTCCCTGTATGAGCTGCAAATGAGGAGAGAGGTTGACACTGAGGAGCATTCAGACTGGCACTTTTCCTCAAGCTGAAATCCTTTTTTTTTTTCCTTTTTAATTGTTGTTAATTACACTGTCAAAGCAGAAGGGGCAGCCTCAGGGAACACTGCTCTACACTAGCTCTCAAATCAGCAGCATGAGTTCATCACTGTGCCCTGTGTCAGCTCCTCAGTAGCTGCCGTTTTCACTGTAAACTGCATGTTGGTTGCGCACAAAGTCTTAGAGCAGAAAGCCTGAACAGTAAGAGGAGGGGGGATAAGGCGAGGATTTTGCAGTCAGGTCTCAGCAATTTATGTCTGAGAGAGGCTGTGTGAGGAAGGTGCAGTCAGGGATGAGCAGAAGAGGTGGCCCAGCAGCTRTCTGGAGAAGTGATCTAAGTGTGTTAATTGGGATGAGGTTTTGTCATTGGTTCGTTGGCGTCCTTAAACTAGACACCTGCGTTTGAAGTATTTTAGGAAGGAATGCACAGACATGGAAATGCAGCGTGTGCTTTGAGATGTGTGGCTGTGTGAATGCTCCTCTGGGCCAGGACCTGTGCTGGGTTTGGGGGCTAGGCCGGCGTCCTTGGCAGGAGGTGTTTCTGCCCCATAGCCCTCGTCTGGCTCTGACGCTTTACATCTAGGGTGTTTTGGTCAAGACAGGAAAATATTTTTCCTTTCTTACTGAGAGCCTGCCTCAAGCATTTTGGCTTGGAGCTCGGCTCATACCACAGTCCCACTGCCAGACATGGGTCTATCATGTTTTATTTTCTGTTTATCATACAAAGAAAAATGTATTTGCATTTCTCTGCAGACATTTTCTCCGTGCTATCTCCGTTTTTTCCTCCGCCTGACTCACATGCTTTGCTTTGCGTGCTTGCGTTTCGCCAGASGGGAAGTGCGACCGTGCCGCTGTTTCGGAGAAGGTCTGGAGAGGCCCTGCTCCCCCGGGCCCAAAGGTTAGTGATAACGTGGGGTTTTGCAGGCTGCACACGAGCATGGCTTTCTGAGAGCTTCTGCTGGACTCCACAAGTCCAAGCCTGGTGTTAGAGGCCCTGCGGATGGAAGGCAGCAGCACAAGCCTTTCTGGTTAGGAGCAAAGACCTGTCATACGAATGCTTGCCTGTGAGTGTTCTTCAAATTATTTTCAAATTAACTAACCTCTTTGTTAACCTGAACTTTACCCTGTAACATGGCAGGTAGGTGCTGAGAATCCWAGAATAATACAACATTCCCAATTCCCTGTCTGGATTTGTCACTGCTTCTTCAGATACAGCTTGTAGGATGTGTGTAGCTGGTCAGGGTGGGAGTGACACTGAGATTCCTTGGGCTCTGCTGCAGCCCATCCTGTGCAGCAACCAGATAGTGCCAAGATTGGATGAGGAGCGCTACATGAAGAGAGTCTGAGTCTTGTCCCCCTGCAATGMCCCTCCTCTAATTGTCATCAGAGATCCCAGGGCAACTAAGAATTCAGATTACTGCAGCGCAAGCTGTGGGTGCTTGGATATTTTTCCCTGTTAYGGGTAGACCGGGATGCTCGGTTTGCTTTGCTGCTCTGTGCACCTCCTAGCCTGGTTTCGTTATAGCTGTTGGTGGAGCAGCAGGGTGGGTTGCAGGAATTGAAGCGTGCTGGAGCCGTGCGGGACCGCGTGTCAGCTGTGCATCCCTGCAGCAGGGCTGCCCCCAGGGGCTGCCTGTCGCAGCCGCACCGCAGGTCTGAGCCCTCCCAGCTGCCTGTGCCACCAGCTGCCTCCTGGTTTTGCCCTGGGCCTGGGCTGAGCTCCCCAAGGGTGACTCTGTGCAGAGGGCTCTGCTGCCAGGGCAYGGTGGCTCCCTGTGCCCCCTTCCTYAGCACTGCTCTGAGCTGCTCCTGCCTCCCCCGCCTCCCCTTCCTCCCTCTCCTCGCCTCCCCTTCGCCCGGCCACGGCCCCTCTGGAGCAGCGGAGCAAGCGAGCAGGTCTCAGCTGGAAGGGACCTTCCCCTGTTTCTCTCTTCCCTCCTGGGGCTGCAGCCCTCACCGCACTGGGAAGGGGGCTGTGCTCCTCTAGTCCTGCACGTTGCAAGACAGCTCCTGCCTTTGCAGTGTGGAATTTTTTTTCCCTCCCCTCTGACACTTGGAGTAGCTAATTGGATAGCCAAACACTAGCGGCAGGGGTGGGATTACTTCATGCTCTTGCAATGCTGTTTTGCTGCGCGCTCGCAGCCCTTTGGCGTGAACCRGGGCTGCCTTGAAATGCTGCCTTGCCCGTCGCCTGTGCGGAGAGGAGGACGGCGGAGCCTCGCGGGAGCCCCGCRGCGCCCAGCTGTGAGTTGGTACCTCGAGCACTTTTCCTCTTGCTCTGTCCCGAGGGCTTGAGGAGGGGTTCCTTGTCTCGGTAACTAAATCCGGTGTGGAGCTGAGCTCTTGCGACCGCTGTGTGCCGCACATCCTGCAGCAGTTGCAGGCAGTTGTTGCTGTGCACAGCGGGGTTCCTTCGCTTGACAGGTTCAGGCTATCGCTGGGGCTGTTTTCTTTCCCTTCCTCTGTTTTCCCCTTGAGATATTTCCAGCAAAAGGAAGCTTCGCTGTGGCAACTGCTGCCYGTGCTGCCTGCCAAGAGGTGGCTGCTTTCCCCTTCCTGCTGCGAGCTGTGCTCTGCTCCAGYGTGTTGCAGCGGAGGGAATCTTCCTCCTGGAGCCACATGGTGTCGTGGCCTGGAGGAGCTGCTCCCTTTTCAAGTTCTTTGCATTTCCCTTTTTTTTTTTTCAATTTTACTTGGAGTTGCTCTCTTCGGTTTTGGCAGAGAATGGGGGTGAGGAAAGTGCTCGTGTGGGTGGTGTTGAAATTCAGCCAGGCCAAGCAACAGAGACATCTTCCCTAAAAACACCCTCTGCCTTGCTAGGCTCCTTAGGAAGTTCATCAGTGAAGAAGTTACACATCTCCTTAAAGCAAGGAGAAAGGAAAATAGGCGGAGTAGGGTGAGGAGGGTCCCGCACACTCATCCCTTGAGGCCAGGTCTGCCTCCGAGGGCAGGCGACCGCTGTCCTGCAGGACCTCTGGGGAGGTGGGTGCCTGTGCCAAAGAATTCCTGCTTCCTGCTTCAAGCCGGGCCAGCATTCTGAGGGCAAACGTGGCTTTCCCGCAGGTTTCCTCGTGGTGGGCAGGAAGCAAGATAAGAGCAGGGCTGCTCCCGAGCACTTTCCCAGCCCCTTCTTTGCCTCCCCTCTGTGTATGTTATTTCTTGCTYTCAGCTGGCAATTATAGCAGGAGGAAACTGTTCATCTTCCTTCTCTATTGTGAGTGTTTTGATGGTCAGAGAGTGACCCTAGAAATAATTAAAAGCRAGAAGCGGGCTTTATATCCCTAAAATCCGGGCATCCCCCGCTGCTGGCCTGAATTACCTCTCAGGGCTGTGCTGAGGCCTCCCCTGCGTTCCCTGCAGGGCTGCCTGCGCTTGGGGAGTTGGGGACTTAGCARCTGCTTCCCCATTTCCCAAAGAGGAAGCGGAGGTTGGGAGGAGGGGTCTCATCCCAGCCCTCCTGCATGGAAATGGAGGTTTTCCTCRGCTGCAGCTTTTGCCCCCCATACCCAAAGGTGGGGGTAAATGCTTAAGACATTTAAAAAAAAATTAGAGGCATTTAAAAAAATTGATGTTGCTTCTCTCAGCTGGTGCGACGGGAATGTCRTGGATGCACAGAGAAAGTTCTTGCCTTCTTCTAAAGCGAAAATCCCACTCTGTTTTGATGCAGAAAGCCATGTAAGCGCTGTCCAGACTTGAGGAGCCTGCAGCAGGTTGTGCTGGAGCAGTGGTGATCCTGAACCGTCTCCTTCAGGGCTGTTAGAGAGGCCAGGGGAGGCCAAGGGTTTTGTTGAGGTGCCAGAACGTGACTGGGGTCTCCCTTGGCTTCYGGTGGCGGAAGCGGGGAGGGGAACAAGGGTGCCATGCGGGGCTCCTGACTGTCCTTCGGCTCTGTTGCAGCCTTGGGGACACAGCTGGTAGTGTGGGACGCTCGGCTGGCTCTGCGCTTGCCCATAACTGATGTGAGCCTTTGGAATCACGGGGAAATGGGGGCCGACGCTCACAYGCTGGTGTGGTGCTGTGGGGCCCATACGAGCTGCCTGCTGCTGCCGTCTGGCACAGCTTGCCCTGGGCTGCTGCGTTTCCAGTCATTGCTTAGAATGCCTAAGCTTAAGTAAAATGTGCCTTTTTGGTGATAAATTGGTAGCGACTTTATTTTGACATTTGGAAGCTTTTCATGTATTAGCAGGAACTGAGATTTATATTTTTTCTCGCCACAAACCTGTGAATTCTAACTCTGAAGCAAAGTGACCTCCACGGTCTGTCTCTTCGGGGTGTCTGGCAGAGCAWACTGAACATGAAACAAGGCTGGGGTCCCTGCGCTGAGTTCCTGCCCTTCAGCTAGTCCGTCTGCATGGSAGCAGAGTTGAAACGGGAAACCCATGGAGCACGAGTGCATCTGCTTCCTTGATGCTCTGGGAAGGTTGCGGAGAGATGCCAAGGAACMAGGGCTTCCTGCCTGGCAGGAGAAYGGGAGAGCTTTGGAYGGGAAGCTGTGCTCTTCCCAGGAACTTCTCCCCGTTGCCTGTTCTTTTCCCCAGCCGTGGTAACTTATGGAAGACCCTGATTGTGCCCACAGAGTCACTGTGGTGCCTGCTGTTGTGTTGGGGGTGGCAGTTTAGATGCATAAAACCCTGTTCTTACTCTATTTCCAGGACGTCTGTGGGGACAGCATCACCTCCAGGCACGTGGCGCTTGTGCGGTGGAGTAGACTCAACTGCAGCAAAGGAAGAATCAGCCTTCTGGACCATCCAAAGTGACACCAGGAGAGCTACCCACCTACGTGGTAAGAGTTGTGCAGGGCAACGGCCTGGCTTGCACATAGTGTTTTACATAGTGCCAGGAGAGACTGCAGAAGTCCCTCTGAGCTCTTCGTTCTGCTCTTTCTGCTTGCAAGGTCCACATTCTTTGCCCATTGCTATACTGATAAAATTTCTTTTTTTTTTCTCCTACTTGTTTCACACTGAAAACATTTTTTTTTTTAAGCAGTTGAGTACAGAAGGGAAATTGGACTAAGGCCACACTGATTGGGTTATAGCTGAGTGTTTCTGTGCTGCGTATTAAACTACGTGTGAGACTTGATTCAGTACTGTAAGATTATTTCCTACCCAAACAAAAAGACTGCAGATGGACAYGCCCAGTCCATCCTCCTGTCTGCARTTCAGCAGTGCCCCAYRTGGYTGGAGGTAACCAAAGAGGCATCTAGGGTGTAGAGYGAGCTTCACATGTGCCTGTAACCAGAGGGACCCCAAACAGGGCAGTCTTCTCCCTCTTTTGGGCAGACTTCTCATCTCTGAGCTGGGAGAACTGTTTCTCCTAAGAACATAGTCATAAAACTTTGCTTATTAATAGTGAGAGCTGGAGGACTTCTGGCTGCATGCAAACCCCTCATTTTAGCCTTGAAGTGTTAGCTGTTTTGCAACAGCACTCTACATGGTGTTACGCTTCCCCCATCCTTATGGGCAGATGACTCAGATTGATACCAGGTGAGTTACACTGGGCATGGGCTCCAGGTGATGTGAATTAAGCCATATGATGCAACAACCTCTTTAGTAAAACCTGCTTCCCATAAAGGTCTGGAGGCTGCYCTGCTGAGGAAGTAGAGGAGGGTGGTAGGATTGCTTTCCTCAGAGTGTTGGCAGTGGGATTTCTCCCTCATAGCTGTCTGGAAGCTTGAAAGATCCCATCTTTGCTTCTCCATGGATGAGAAGAGACAGCCTCTGAAGCTGCTGGTATGACACATGGATGTGGGGGTGTGTGCCTGCTTAGGATTCCTCCTGCTATTTGTGTTTTAACTTGGAGTGGAGGTGGGATTACCATTTTAAGCACCCTAATCTTTCCCAAGGGAGGAAATCCTCCTGATGAGGGGAGGGAAAAAAATCTTCATGGAAGTGCCTAGAAAGGATCATTGCCAGCATGCCAGTCTCTCCTACAAGAGGAGGTGGTGTCTTAAAGGTGGTTGGTAATTTTATTTTGTGGTTGACTTCCATTAAGAAAGGAGTGGTGCTCGAGAACGTCAGGGACTTCTTGACTAGCTCAACAGGGTGTTTCTTGGGTTTATTAACTATAGTGTGAAGCATCAGAGCAGTCTGTGCAGCAAAGCTAATGAGAGTGGGTTTCTGTCTGGTGTTCAGAGTAGTTCCCCTTATTCRAGGAGGACAGATAAACCTTGTGTTTGTGAGCAGGAAGGAAGAAACCTACCAGGCAGGTCTGGTGGCACCTACCTCGGCCTGGGCAGGCTGGTGCTACCTGCTGGTCCTCATGCCTGCTTTGAAGAGGCCTGYGGAAGGCAGCTCGGCATGTTGGTACCTCAAGCTGTGCTTTCTGGCTGGGTTGTGTCTCRTTTTCTCCCTGCTTTCTTGCGGCATCAGAGGTTGATTGCTCCCTGGAGGAAAACCGCCCTAGGTGTGTGGAAGCTGACTTGGGTTTCCTCATGGGCAAAGCAGCTTCAGAGGGATGGTCTGAGCTTCTTTACAAGTAAAAGAGTCTGAAATCTAATGAAAGACATRCCTATGAAAAGGCAAAATAGTGTCTGTGAGGTACTAGCACTATCATTAACAAGGTCAGATGGTTGCCTGCTAATTAACCGAGTTTTCTTTGCTCATCTAACACTCCCCAGGCAGAAGAGGGGGGCAMACAGCAGTTTGTGTTTAAGTAGGTGCTCTTCTCTTGGGGAGAGATGCCCTGCTAAAGGACAAACTTATTCTGCAATCCTTGCTCTCCTGATTTCCCCTCCCCTCAACTCATTTCTGGTATGAGCTAAGATATTGCTGATAGTTCCTGCTCCCGCTTTTCTTTTAGAGTTTCTTTGTGGTTTAGTTCAAACCTGAACCTGAGAAAAGTGATATTGGATAACGTCTCCCTCTTTGGAGGAATTTATTGGGGCTGAGACAATTCTTAACCTGTGCCCTGGAGTTTGCCTTTCTAGTTGCCAAGACCAGGGCAATAGCAGCTGTCCAAAGCGGCCAGGAAAGAGACTGGATATCACCAATGCTTCCCCCACCCATGCAAGATATTCATAGGTGACTATATCATAGTCTTTTCCCTGTGTAAGCATCAATGGGAAGAAATGCTCACAGATCAGTTCCTTGTGGAGCCAGCGTTGTGTGTTTAACATGTAAATCCATCTGTGGATATTGAACTGCTGTTTGGATGTGCTCCTTTGATGCTATCTCTATATATTTATCTATATATAGATGTTCTTATGCATCTATATAATGAAAGCTCGTGGTGAGCAGAATGAGGCTGTAACCACTGAACAGACTTTAATGTCTGTAGYTGGTTTGGGGCTGGGTGTTGGAGCCTGTCTCCAGTTTACCTTCCTTGGGGAAGGAGTGATATTTCTCGTCTTGTTTGTGGAGCATCAAGTTGCTGCTCTAGATAGCAGCTATTTGGGTAGCAGCTGCTTCCGGACACTTCTTTGGACTTGTAAAGTGAATTGAGATGTCCCTTCATCATGCAGCTCCTAGTGACACACAAGCTATTGAACAGATGCACCGATCTCGAGCGGATTTGGACCCCTGTGTAGATGCTTGCTGAGGAGCTCTTGTAGATTTGCCTCCCTCCCCTGGGCTGGGGGATGGRTAGCCAGGTGAGCTGAGCTGATTGGGCTGCCATCCATGGTGGCTTCCCGCTCCTCATTCTCTTGGGGTGGGTCAGCTCAGAGCTGAACAGACTCAAAGCCAACTCTTGGTGYTGTAACCCAAGGTGACTGTCTTCTGGTGCTTGAGCACCTTGGCTCAGCAGCACTGGTGTGGGCCCAGGAGAGGGATAGTTGCTTCCTGCTGGCAGTGGGGAGGAGAAACAAACCACAGCCTGGCAGGTTCAGCTGGATGGAGAAGCTACACCTTGTGTGTCCTCATGTGTGCAGTGATGTTTTTGACACCCACTYGAGTGGTGCTTCCACCTCCTCTCTGTAGGTACCAGATCTCCTGCTGCAACTGAAACCATGCCCTCCTCTGGGTGCATGAAGAGGTGCTGTTAGAGAGGTGCTTGTGCTGCTTGTGGCYGTGGGATGCAAGAAAGGAGACTTCTTAAATCTTGCTCTGTGGCCTGGTCTGTGAATGAGCAAATTGTCACTCCTGCACAATACCTCTGTGCTCGGATGTGGGGATTTAAAATTCCGTTTGTTACTTCTCTGTCAGTAATCCAGCAATTAAAATAYCCTGAAGTGCAGATGCCTCTCTGAACACTGTGTCATCAGGCAACCAGCGTGGAAGCAAGCTTGGATGTCATAGCCCTGGCAGCCCRTGCTGTGTTGCACCTAAATGTGGTATCGCTCCATAGGATCCCTGATTGACTGATGGATCAGCTCCTCTCTTTCGTGTCTCGAGCAGTTCAAGGATGAGGTACTGCTGAAAACATAAGGGCTGAACAGCAGCAGAGTTGTGGCAGTGAGGCCTGTGCCCTGGGGCTTTGTGCAATCTCATTGGAAAGCGACTTGCTCTTTGCAGCACGGGGCTCGTGACCCTTCCTGGCTCAGCTGCCCGAGGAGGCAGCGCAGGGCACGTGGGTCTGGGTGGCTGGGGCCCCGTGGCTCTGGTTGCCCCGCTGCTGGGGGAGAGCAGAGGGGCACCGCRGTGTCTGCCAGCCCCTCCTCCCTGCTCCGAGCTGCCTCACACCCTGTCCCCGGGCACTGCTGGGGAGAGGCTGGCCCTCTCTCTCCTCCGTTCCTATGGGTASGTACACACATTGCTGGCCTGCCCCCGAGCTTTCCCTTCCCAAGGCTACACGGTGGGTGTCAACTCTCTCAGCCAGGCTCTGTAAAACAGATGTTCCTGTCCCTTAGGTGGACTCTTGCCAGTAAATTTATGTCTTCTACATGCATGGGAGCCTGGCTCTGTATGCAGCCTTCCCAGGGCACTGCAGAGGGGAAGGAACAGCTCCCTGRACCTGTTAGACTCAACCCACCACTGGCTTCCTTTGCCTTGAGGGCACGTTGCTGCCTTCTGGTCAACCTGTTGTCCCCCAGGCCCCTTTTGTTCAGAGCTGCCCTCTGGCTGGTTGGCTCCTAGGGGGTCCTGGTGCTTGGGGACGTTCTTTCCCAGCTGTAGGTTGAACTTCATGAGGTCCCTTCTCTGCCCATCTCCACAGCCTGTCGAGGTCCCTCTGAATGGCCACGTAACTGTGTGAATGTCTCCATCTTTCTTCTGGGTCTYTCTTGTCTTTGAGTTTAGTCAGGAGCTCCCTTGTTCATCCATGGAAGTCTTCTGCTGCTGTTGCTTGAGTTCCTGACCATGGCGATGGTCTGTTCTTGGGCTTAGAGGAAATAACTTATAACAATCATCCAGTTCTTTTGGACCCCACTTTCTTCCAGGGTTGTGTCCCATGGGATTTTTCCAGGCAGATTCCCACGCATTTCAAAGTCTGCTCTCCTGATGCATAAGGTTGTGATTCTGATTTATTCATTTGCCCTGCTCCCTCTGCTCCGGATCTTGAACTCCACCATCCTGGTGTCACCACACCTAAGGCTGTCCTTGGTGCTTGCACCTCTGACCAGCTCTCGCATGTGTGTGATTTTGAGGCCCAGCAGAGCATCTCTCCTCGTCAGCTCCTCATTGCTGTGTCGGGAGGCTGTCCCCGATGTGCTCCAGAAGCCATCTGGGTTGCCTGTGCCCTGTTGTATTGTCTCTCCAGCACCTGGGGTTGAGTAAAGACCCTCGGGAGGCCTGCACCCTCACGAGGACAAGCCGATTGCCTTTCAGAAGGCCTTGTCTCCTTCTTGGTGGGCAGTCCATACCAATGGACCAATACCACAATGTTGCCCGGGTGGGTGTGCGTGCCAATCCCGACCTCTGAGCTGTTCATCACCCATGGCAAGGCCAAGCCCTGGACGCTCCTGCTGTGCTCTCCCACTAAGCACGACTCTGACCTGGTACTTCTGATGTGTCCTTCCTAAAGGGCCTGTGTCCAGCTCTCCCGCTGCGTCTATGGGTGGGCGGTGAGAGGAAGCAGCATCCTGGGCTGTGGCTGCAGCTGGGGTCATCCTGCAGCTGTACCTTGGGCCTCTGCCCTAATCTGTTTTGGATTTCCCACGTCTCAATTCCACCGAGCGCTCCAGGTCCCCGGAGCGGCGAACAAGGGCCGCTCTGTAGAGCAAAGCCTCTTTACGCTCTCGGTTCGGCAGAGCTAAAAATACAGCCTGCGCGCCGCGGCTTGCGCGGGTCGTCATGGCAACGGTGCCCGCCGGAGCGGGGCTGGAAACACCCGTGGAGGGCGAACGGAGCCGCYGAGGCCCCTCGGCCCCCGAGTCAGTGAGGAGAGGGCAGCGAGCGGCACCCGTTGAGCTTTGTTCCCTTTCCCTCCCGCTGTGAGGAGCATCCCCGTGGGGGCCGCTGAACCCGCCCGCGGGGCATCCTCCCTCCCGAGCCCTGCCCGGCCGCTCGAGGCGACACGGCCGCGCGCTCCCCGCGGGGGCTCTTGCCAACTGGCAGCTGCGGAGCTGCCTCGTGTGAGCGGAGGACGCGCGAAGGCCAAAGCAGCCTCCGCGGAGTGGGGCTTGGCCTGCGGTGTTAGGGTGCCTGGGGATACCCCCGTGCTGAGCCCGAGCTCCTTAAACCTTGCGACGACCTCGTCCCTGCTGGGTGAGGCTCGCTCCAAGGAAGCGTTCCTGGGAAAAGCTCCCCTGCGAGCCTGGGAGCTGCGGGTGCGGATTGTAGCTTTGCGCTGGGCAGTGTCTGCGTGTGCCTCTGTCTGCAGTGGGAGGATTTGGGGCCTTTAATAACAGGGGGGTTGGAAAGCAGGATGAAACGCGAGGGTTTTGTCTAAGCGTTTTGTCCTGCTTTCTTGCAGGGCAGTCATAACATTGCGTTGCTGTCTGTTTTTACACCAGCACATGTGAATTAGCGATGTCTCTCGCTAGCAGAGATACCTCTTCTGTTAAAGAGAAGTGAAAAATCCATTTGTCTTAGTAGCCCTGTGGCCTTGTGCTGGTGGCTCTTCCTGGCCTGCTGGCTGTTTATCACCTGCATCTTCCTCCTCTTCCTCTAAAATTAAATCCTCAGTCGTGCTTCAAAGCGAAGCCGCGGGATCGGGAGCACCTTCCTGGGACAGGTGCTTTGAAGGCAGCTCTRTGTGGGAGATGCTGGTGGGACACACCGGTGGGGGCAGCAGAAGGGAGATGCTTCTGCTTGGGCAGAAGTGTTGGGCTTTTTGGGGGACTGAGCGCCCAGGATGGTCCAGCAGATGCTCTCAAGTGCTGAAACTCATCCTAGAGCAGGTGGTGAGATCTTGCTGTGGACACCTGGCAATAATCTGAACTCGAATCTGTTTTTTTTTTTTGTTTTGTTTTTATGAAATATAACAAAGTTTAGAGTGTCTCTTTTCCAGAGTTCCTGCTGTGGTRTAGTGGGTGTTTTCCCTTCCCAGGTGGCCTCGCTCTGCAGCCCACGATGCCTTTATGGGGCTCAGGTGCAAAYGTGCCCATGGGATTGGCGCTGGTGCTGCTGCATCCATCTGAAGTCGCYCACAGCACTGGGGCGTCTCTGAGCRCGGGGGACRTTTGGCAGTGTTTCTAGAAGCGGTGTGGACAGAGAGTGACTGTGCTTGGAGCCTGGGAGTGGAGTGGCTTTGGTGCTCCCCAAGGCTGGGGCTGCTCAGACGTGGTCCCCAGAGCCGCTGGGAGCTCCCGTGTGGGGAGGATGGATGTGCCCTGGGGCAGGGAGCTGCTCACTCCCTGCTCTGCCCACCTGCAGAGCAGCTCTTGGGCTGGAGGGGAGGCTGAGGTTCAAGGGCAGGTTACGGGGAGTGGATGAGAGCCGGAGGTGCGTGTGGAGGAAGGAAGCGGCGGCTGCGCAGCTGTGCTCGAGGACGCTGCGCCTGCGGAGAGGCGGCGGCGGTGGCTCCGGAGACGTTTGGATGCAGGAAGGAACGGTGAAGTCACCACTTTGCTGGACATGGCTGGGGCAGGAGCTGCTGTCAGTGTGGAGGAGAGGCCCGGGCAGAGGTGACGCTGAGGCGAGTGGGTGCTGCTGTCCCGTGCGCCCAGGGCACCAGCTGGTTCCCGTGTGGCCGTGGAACTGCCGTGCATGCGAGGCAGGTTTGCTGCAGCCCGCCCGGAGCCTTCCTCCCTGGGAACCGGTCTTTCCCCTTCCCTGGGCGGGAGCCGGAACCTCAGCCCTGCTTGAGGAGTCCCACGGCAGCTCCTGGCCAAGCTCCTTGGTGCTGGCAGGGCGGGATTTTAGAGGGATGTGGCGGCACCAACGCTGGTCCCATGGGAAGGCTGAGGTGGCCGGACATAGGCTGCTCCCAAACCTGCAGCTGACCCAGGCTGCTCTGGCTCCTGGGCTCCCTTTGCGGCTGGAGCTGGGRGGAGGAGGTTGGATGTCCCCAGGGTGTGGGGACAGTGACACAGCTGGMGGTGTGTGAATGTGCCAGGAGGTTCCCTGGGCTTGGTCTCTGGTCTTGTGTGCCCAGCCCAGGCCGGTTTGGTGGGTGAGGGCTTGGCCTCGAGGGTGGCAGGTTATAAAAGCGACTGGGGAACTGGGTGCTCTGGTAGCATTGAGTTGTGGAAGAGACTTTCGGACTAGAAGGACGTGTGAGTGAAAATCCCCTGCGCCTGTGGGAGGCAGAGGGTCCCCTTGACTCGGGCAGACGGGTTTGACTGTAGCCCTTGTTGGGTGGGAGGGAGGAGTGGGGAGTTTCCCCCTGCTCTGCAGGCTTCTCCGTGGATCCGTGCTTCCCGGAGCAGAGCTGCTTTAGCTCTCACATCTTTTTTTGCCTGGAGTGCAAATTGTAGGAGCTAAATCTGGTCCTTTCCCCCTTGCCATTCCTCCCTTCTCCCTGTTTATCCCTGCGCTGCCAGCGGACTCCGCTGCTTGCAGATGCTTCCTTTGCAGGGCTGTGCAAGGGGCTCGCGGTGCCGCGGGGTGGTGGTGGGAGCAGGAAAGGGACTCTGTGCCTCGTCCACAAGACCTCGTGTCAGRAGGAATTCCTCTGCAGCCTGATCACCCCCCTGCAAAGCTAGAATTCCTTTTAATTAAAAGGAGCTTAATCTCTGTGCGTGCCRCAAATTAATAGAAAGTGCGATTAGCTCTTCTGGCAGCGCTAGAGGCACTTGGAAATGCCTTGGAAATAAGTGTRGCTCTGTGTGTGGTTTTGAATTTGTAATTTATGTTAACCATTGCATTCTGAATTAATTATTTAAATTGCAAGCTTTGATCTTTTTTTAAGGTCTCTTGTTTCCTCAGCTTAAAGGAGAGTTGGAGAAGTATATATTTTTTTTGTGATAGGACTTTAACAAAAACATATAATACAACAAAAGCAGTCTCAAATCTGAGGTCGTGTTAAAGCTTTTTTGCTTCTGATTCAGGCATGTTGTCCTCTCCCTCTTCTGCTGCCCTCTTTGCTTGGAGATTTGGAGCAGATTCTAGAGGAATAAGAGGATTCTAGAAAGTTTATTCCCTTATCTTGGTGCGAGTTCAGAGGAGCAAAACTCATCTTGGGGTGTTTTTTGCTTATTTTGGAGGGTTTGATAACTCAGGGCTGCAGCTCTTGAACGTTTTGAACAGAGCTGCTTCTTTCCTACACACTTAGCGTTTAACRTGTGACTGTGTGGCAATGCCTGGGTGAAGATAAAGAGTTCACATTCCTGCTTGGCTACCCTAACAAGAGGATTAAAAATCCCTAGGGAAAATCCAGTGTGATTTTTACATGAAAGCTCACATACAGCAAGCCCGTGTCCCCTGCTGCGAACTCAGGAATGTCAGGATTTGGCTTGGTGTGAGTTTGGCATGTAGCGTTTCCACTGCGGTGCTGGGATAACTCTGGACTAGTTGGTGCTGAACTGCTTCAAACTGTTCCTGCAAGGCTGGAGARTGAACTTAGCAGACGTGTCAGAAGTACCCGCTCCCCGCGAGCGCCGTGGCCTTGGCAGGGGTCTTCATCTGCAGCCAGGTCTCCCAGGTCTCCTGCTGTTTGCTTGGTACTCTGAGCAGAAGCCTCCCTGTTTGCTCCTGAACTACAGGGGCACATGGGTGTCTCTGGATCCAGATCAAGGCCTTCCCTGTTGGGTCTGTGTTGATGGCCCCATTCCAGTCGCCTCCTGCACTGTCTCTGTTTGGTGGGAAGCTCTGGTCGTGTTGTTCTCAGGTTCTTATCTTGCGGCGCAGGAGCTGGCTGGGGTTCTGCTGTGTGGAGCTGATGTTTCTGGAGTAGCAGAAATGAGGTCTGGCTTTTCCATTACCACTCTCTGTTCCTCTTGTGAGTCATGTTGGGTTTGCTGCTCTTCAGAGTGGTCCTTCACACATCACTTGTGGCCTCTGCTGCTTGAGGAGGAAGTTCTTGATCCCCAAACTTGGCATGTATAATTCTGTGCTGAAGCGTCTGCCTTGGGAGAGGAGTTGCTGGTGATGMTGCAGCTCCCCTTGGCTGCAGATGGCTCTGTTTTCTGCACATGCCTGGCAGCTGGATTGCCCCAAATGGCWGTTTCCTATGTAGGAAGAATAAATTTACTGAGAGCTCGTTATTTTTTCAAAACAAGGTAGTGTGACTAGAAGGAGAAAGTGGGGAGCAGAAGGAAGGTCAGCAAAAGGGCTCTGCTTTAGCCCTTGCTCAGCCCACCCTCTCCTGCTGTCAGTATTGCTATTCCTGTTCCTGGGGATGGCTTCTCTCACTCGGGCAGGTGCTCTGCACTGCACCCATCAGGCAGAGCAGTTGTGCTGTGAAATCCATCTTTTGTCCCACCTRTTCTTCAGTCCATCCCATCTTTAGTCCAGGATCTGCCGACCAGACTCTGCTGATCTGGTTCTTGTCTCCTGCCTTCAGCAGGTTCCTGGGGCACCGCAGCTCTGTAGCCTTAACCATTCACAGCAACCTTTTTGGCACTGTTAGTAAATCACTATTTCATCCTATTACCTTATTTTTATGTTTTTTTTTCTGTGTAGCTCCCACCTGAAATCACTGCTTGAATGGGACAGGATGAAGGCTGAGGATAATGTCACCRTGAGCCCCCGTGTGTTGGGCTGTGGCCTGAGCTGCTTGGGTTGTGTCAGGACTGGAAGGCAGTGGAGGGCTGATCTCTCCCACGGTTTAATGAGGAGCAGATCTCTTGTATGTGCCCTGAAGCTGAAGGAGGGGGTAATTGCTATTCTCCTCTCCTGGAGTGCTGGGGAAGGAGATAYCCCTGGCGTATCGGAGGGTTAAAGGACTGTTCTGCTGGACTTGGACAGATTATCTCCCTTGGGAAAGAAAGGAAGGAAAAGRCACTGTGTACTCTGAAGCTGCTCATTCTGTGGGGTTGTTGATCTTTCTCCTTGTCGCTAAATGCAGTTTTGTGCTGGTTGGGTGGGAATTTCTCACCTTGAGGAGCATTTCTGCCTGCAGGCTCCCAGGGGAGTGGGGAGAGAGCCAGCGAGAGCCTCTCCTGAGCCAAGCGCCGAGGCCTTGGCCAGTGCCGAGGAAAGCAGATGGTCGCTGTCCTGCTTGGACCCCAAGCAGACCGAAACATGACAGGCAGCCAAAGAGCAGGAAACGGCTTTTCCTKTGGTGCTCTGGAGCTGGTGAGAGTTTGGAGGGGCAGCCTGTTCCTCTTGTGCCAGCTGACAAATTGACCCCCTGCTGAGAAGGGAGGCCGCTCAGTAGTGCAGGCATTGCTCTGYACTGCCCCAAGGCCATTTGAGCTGTGTCCTGCTTCTGGTGAGGTGCTGCCTTCCCAATACTCCTCTCCTCTTGGAGCAACTTTTTGCCCCTGTGTCCCACAGAGCGGCTCTTTCTGCTGCTGCTGGATGTCTGTGGGCTGCACCTGAGCCAGGCTGCCAGGATCGGAAACGAGGTGAGGGAGAGGGTGTTCTCAGACTGGTACTASGAGCTGGGAGAAAAGCCATTGGTGCTACTTCCCCCTTGGAGAGATGGGTGCGTTTACTTCTAGCGCTGTGGCAGGTAAGCAGAACACCCATTTTTGCTTGGGTGTATGTGGTGTCTTCCTACCTTAGTGCTATTTTGTGTGTGATAGCAGTATGCTGAAGGGAATGCTGGGGGTAAGGGGAGCAATATCATGTTTGAGGCGCTGTCATGTATGCACAGCATAGATAGACACTCCTGAAAGGCCCTGAAGCCTTGTACTTCCTGTTTTGCAAAGCAGTCCATCTTCTCTCTTTTTTAATCTAAAGCCACAGAAGAACAGAAGGACCCCTTAGCTCCTTGGTTTTTATCCCAACATCAAACCGAGTGTAGAACAGGAGGGTGATGTTTGGAGAAGAGGCTGTGTGTGTGGCTGAGCAGAGGTCTTGGCTTAAGCACAGCAGTTTACCCTGCTCTGGTTTCTTGCCTTGGGCTGTCAGGAGGAGGCCAGTGTAGCTGGTGGGTTTAAGGTCCCCTCCTGGGGTGTGGAAGGGATGGAAAAGAGGAACCAGCATCAGCAGCTTTAAATGGAGCCAAGCAGCAGCCCCATATGTCTTAYGGAAGATGAGTGCTCCAGATCACTAGATTGCTTGGGGGACAACTGCAGTTAACTCTTTTCCCTTCCCTCTAAGAGAYATGAGCAAGATGAGTGAGGAAGCAGCAGAAAGGCTGAAAGGACACGGATGTTTCAGTGGCCTGGGCTATGCTCCCTTCCCATCCTCTCCTTGCAGTATTGCACTCCATTTCTGTTATGGTGTTGACCAGCTGCGGCCTTTCCCAAATTTGGATGCTTTGGGTAAAGATGCTACAATAACAGATTGAAAAATCTAGGAACAGGCAGTGGGATGCAGTATAACCTCACCTGTAAGTACTGCCAAGCTCTGTGAAAGCTTCCTGGGGAAATAAGCATCTTCCTTGGGAGGCTCTTTGAAATCCTTTTGGCAGCTGCTGCTCCCTGAAGGAGCTTTGGGATGGGAGCTCTGAGAGCTTTCTACCGACTGTGCTGCTGAAAATAGCTGCTGACACTGTTAGGTAATACGTTTTTAAAACATGCACTAAAAAAAATATGTTTGCATATGCTTCTCAGGGGAGAATGATTTAAAGCTGATACAGCTTTGCCCCAGCTGAAGGCTGCTTGTCAGCTGGGTTTCTCTGCCCTGTTGAAGTAAGATCTGGCTTTGTGGTCATCTAATGTCCCCATATTGGTATCCCCACTGTCCCAGCCTTTCCTCTTTAARCACATAGAATGGTTAAGGTTGGAAGGGACCTCTAGAGACATGTGCTCAAGGCCCTTTATTATTGTCCCTTGGCTGGACTCTTGCCAGTAAATCTGCCTTTTTGGGTACTTGGGAGCCCAGCTCTGTACGCAGCACCGCTTGTGTGGAGCCCTGTAGAGTGGAAGGAGCGGCTCCCTGGACCTGCCCTTGCTGATGCACCCAACCCACCACTGGCTTCCTTTGCCTTGAGGGCACATTGCTGCCTTCTGGTCAACCTGTTGTCCCCCAGGCCCTTTTGTTCAGAGCTGCCCTCTGGCTGGTTAGCTCTCAGGCTGTCTTGGTGCTTGGGGACATTCATCCCCAGCTGTAGGACTTCACCCTTGCCTCGGTTGAGCTTTGTGAGTGACCTTTCAATACCACCAGCCCACTCCTCAGTACTCAGGGGCTTGTCTTGTGAGGGTGCATGGACTTGTGTATGTCCAGTTTACTCGAGCATTTCTCAGTCTGACCCTTCTTTCTTGTATCCTGTCTTGGGTCCAGGACCTGGGATTTCTGCATGCCAAGCCCATCAGCAGGTGGGCCAGAGGTGGTGTTCAGCACCTCAGCCTCTTCTGTATCAGCTCTCTCCAGAGCTCCTGCCCAATTCAGCAGCAAGCCTCATTTCCCCTCATCTTCTCATTGTTATTGATGCTTCTATAGAAGCTCYTCTTGTCCTTTACTTCCCTTGCCAGGTTAAACCCCAGTTTTGACCTTGAGCCCCATCCCTGTAGGATCAGACCCTGTCCCTTATTTCTCCCAGGTTGCTTGTCTCTGCTTTCACCATCGCTGTACTTTGTTTACTTCCTTCTTACATCAACTCTTATTTTGAGTTGCATTGAGTTTTGGCAGGAGCTCTTCATCAATGCAGGTCTACTGCTTCTTTTGCTTGACTTCTTGCTAGTTATGGTGGACTGTCCTTGAGCTTAGTGATGATCCTTCAGGTACAGGGAATCACCAGCTTCTGGCCTTCATCTTTCTACTTTGCTGTCTTGATGGACTTGGACTCTGCTGCTGCTGCTGGTCTACTGCTGTTGGCGGGCGAGTRATCTGGAAGCCACAGGGTCTCAAAGAAGATGCTATTGATCTATTGCTCAACTTTTGTGATGCTGTGCAGTTTGACCTCCTGCTGCTATTCCTTTAGTTGGTGATGCAGCCCTTAGAGCAGCGCAGCTCCTGCAGAAAGTAAGGGCATTTACAGCAGGCACTCCCTGCAGCTGGAGACTTGGAGARCTGCATCCTTCATCAGAAGCTCGGTCTGGGTCAAAGCTGGTGATGTTGTAAGAAGAGATACTCCCAGAGCTGCTGGGGAACCTGCTCTGTGGGGCAGGAGCACCACACCTGAGAACACTCATGCTGGTCTGAACTGAGGTTGAGGGCTCCTCCCTTATGAAAATGCTACATYTGTTGACTCTCTTCTGGGCCTGACTTTTACACAGGCCTCTCCCTAGCCAGACACAAGGCYTTCCTCTGGTCAGGGTCAACCCTGCCAGAGCTCATCTGTAGCTGCTAGAGCTTCCCAGGAGAACTCATTGGGTTCTCATCTGAGTGGTTTGTTGGCTGCTAAGTTTGGCGCTTCCCATGCCCAGAAGAACGTGTGGCTGTAAGCTCTGGAGATGACTCCACAGAAAAGCTTGGCCCCTGAGCAGTGCAGGGGCAGTGCTGACCCCTCTTCAAAGGGGCTGCTGTATCTCCTGTTTGGGGAACAGGTCCTGGTGTGATCTGCCCGTTTTGTGGCAGCAGTTGCTGGGAAAGCTCGGGCTGCTCTACTGCCAAGGCCTGGGCTATGGAAGTGGCTCTGCTGCCCTGTGTCCTGTGCAGCTGGCAGGAGGAGAACCCTTTGAGCAAAGACCAATGCTTGCAGAATCCCCTGACCCTGCTGCACCTGGTCACACCTGCTGTTCACTGATGTGAGGAGCTGGTGCATTTGATCTGAACTACCACCCATGGGCACAGGGAAGAGGAAGAGGTGCTCTCGGATAGCACCTTACTGGATAGGGGAGCTCTTYTGGCTTTGGACAGCAAGAGCAGAGCCAGCAAGGCCATCAACTCCAGAGGGAACAAATCCTCCATCAGAGTGATGGCACCTGAGTGCATATTTCACTAGGATGTCTGTTGGGATTAAAGCAAGGATGCCTGTGGGCAGTTGGGATGCCCTCGTACCTGCATGATGCTGCAGTACCCCCCCGTGGAGATGATAGCTTCTTAGTGGCTTAGCTGAAATCTTGGGAGACTTWGGTGTCTCTGATGTAGATGGCCTGTCTGCTAGCTGTAGGCCTTGGGCAAGGATGGAGGAACACTGGACAAAACTCCTCAAATATTGTTTCATGAGCAGAGGGTGGTGGAAATCTGCTTTGTGAAGCAAAAGATTCTCTTTTCATGTTATAAGTGGTTATTTTTGCTCTGCATSCTGGTTACAAATCTTGAAGAGCTAGGTGGGAAATAGCTCTGTCAGAGCAAGGACATGGAAAGGTGTCTTGAGCTGGCTGAGGTGACAATTTCACACTGGTGACTGCCTTGCAGCCTGTCTGACACTGGTATTTCCTTGTGTGCCATGGGCAGATGCTAGTGAGCAGCTGTGTGTGATAGGTACTGAAAACCCTTGCTCTGTGGGCTGATCATTGCAACCRCGTGTGGAGTCTAAACAAGTCCTGTGCTCTTGGGAGACCTGGCCAAGTGATTTTAGAGTTGTTTGAGACACTTTTATCCTTGTAGCTCACCCTGTGTAGCCAGGTATCTGGTGGGGGTACATATAGAAATGGTATGTAGCAATACCTAGGGCCTAAGCATGCTCTGAACTTAAAGGCTCTGTGACCAAGCAGAGGACAATGTGTTTTTTAGAGCAGGAATGCTGCAAGCAGTGTGTTTGGTTTCAGCTGCTGCTTGTTGCCTGCCCTCTCTGCTGCTTTGAATTGAGCAGCCTTTCCATCCCTCTTTGAAATCTGGAGGAACTGTTTTTGTCCTCACCCAGTGTTCCGCATATCCAGTGTGGAGGGGGTTATAACTTTACTGAAAGGATCCTCTATACCCTTTGTCAGTGCTGCCTCCTCCAGCACCTGGGCACTGAAATCCAAGCACGACTAGAAATCTTCCTGAAAGTGATGCTTGCAAGGGGCCTGACTATTGAGAAAGTGCTCAAGCATGAGGGATTTGGCTTGCTGTAACTGCAGGGATTACTTGGGGCCAAATCCAGCAACTGCAAAGTCGCTGGAAGTCTTGCTATTAACCTTCAGTGGGTTTTGTTAGCATAGCTTAAATGTAGTGGGAGAACATGTAATTCCTGTGTGTGAAGATATGCTCATGATGGACTAAAATGGTAAACAGGGGTCAGCTAAGCATGTGTTAAGATGCTCCTGCTTTCCTTTCCCTTCCTTTTGCTGAAGCTGCCTGGTGCCACTCTTCAGCTGAGCTGTGAAAGGGCTGTGATTTGCTCCTAATTAATTATAAGCAGTGGAAAATGGATAGGCTTAAACCTCATAACTACACGTTAAAGCCTAAACGTTAAAGTTTAGCAATTAAGCTATGCTTAGTGAAACATTCTCAGGGAGGGCTCAGAAATCCTGTTGGCAGCTGTGGTGTCTGAAGCACCTAATTACAGGATTTCTCTGCTGCTTGCTAAGTAATGATAACACAACTGAGGAGTTGCTGCTGCTGCTGCCATGTGACTGCTCTGGTTTGTGAGGACCTCCAGCAAGCRATGGGCTCTTGTCCTAGGCCAGTATCTGTGTGTGTCTACATCCTGCCCTTCACGTGCAGCTTCCTCCTCTTYGCTGGAATGTGCCGATCATTGGACAGGAATCGATACGAGGCCACCATCCTGGTGCACTCATACTAGTCTGGATTTAAGTCACATGCTTAGAAAACACTACATGCTTGAAGCGAAGACCTTCTGTAAAACTGGAAGGTTTTGAGATACTGCAACAACTGCCTCCGAGAAACGTCAGTCTCCGCTTTGTTTTGCTCTGAGTTTCTTTCAAGCCAAATGTTTGGGGGTTTTGCAAATGTCAAGAAGCAAAGATGCAGCTTACGGCGGGATCAGAGAGGTATTTCAGCAAAGCCTTTTGGTGAAGTGACTGCTAGCGTGGTGGTAGAAGTGTGTGTTTGTGGCGTTGATCCTGTGTCACGATGAGTAACTTCTTGTCTGAGCGGCTTTCATGCTGCTGGGTACAGCTGCAGAAATGTGAGCTGGGAGTTTCCTGGCTGAAGGATGTTACGCTCTTGGCACAGAAGAATTTAAGAGCTTTTAGAGCCCGATCCTGCCATCAGCCAGGCATGCAAGGAAGCTCATAGCTGTGAGTCACTGCTCTGAACGCCCTAGGGTGCTTGATCTCCATGTGTGTGCGGAAGGGCCTGGGTGCTGGCTAGGCAGAGGGGGGCACCTGGACAGATGCCTGGACCTATCAGCAGTGCAGAGCTCCTGTAGGAGCAGGTCTCCCCATCCCTTGCCTGCCTGGTGCCTYTGAGGTATTCAGCAGTATTTTATTGATTGATACTAAGTTACAGGGAGACTGGAAAAGGATTCTTTTGGGTCCTCAGCAGTGGCTGATAGGCAGCAAAGGAGAGGCTTATAGGTCATTTTTGAGGATGGAGAGGTCAGTGGTGCTCTTCCTGCACGGTCGCTTTTGAGAAGGTCAGAGACAGAACACTGAGCTGGACATAAGGCATTTCTGAAGCTCTCCCTGTCTGGTTGGGGTGCTGAAATCAGCTAAAGAACACCACGAAAATCCCCCCAAAAATGTGCCCAGCAGCAGGAACGTGCTCAGTTTTTATGAAATTCTGACCCAAGTGTAAAGAGGCATCTTCAGATACTGTCCTAATGGTCTGTTTGGGT
>PTEX01000031.1:1090848-1144200 GCA_003342815.1 Eudromia elegans | reverse complement strand
TTTTTTTTTTTTTTTTTTTTTTTTTTTTTTCTGTCATCAAACTGGATTTTGCCTCTTTTCCTGCCTCTCCGTAAATTAACCAACATTACTAAACAAACTTCCTTGCAGGGGGAAGCCCAGGGAAGGGTGCTGTGTGCTGTGTACTGGAAAGGTCTTATCCCACGTTTTGGTTTGAAAGGAACAACCTTGGAAAGAGCAATTGTCTCTTTGCTGTGTTTAGACATCTTCTTGCCCAGATAATACCTGAGTGGTGTGGATGCAAGTTCYTGCCGTGTGGTAGAGCGACTCCTTTCTTATCCCTACAGCTCTTTAATGGGTTGAAATTTTTGTTTCTGCTCTCCGATGTGTTGTGTTGAAGCGGAGGAGGTTTGGAAACAGCAGTGGAAAAACTAACTGTGCCTAATGTGGCATGCTAGAGCCGAGACAAGTACGGTGCTTCCTGGGATGGGAAAGACTCTAGAAATGTTCTCTCTCTTTAACTGGGTGTAGAAGTAGACAAGGGAGGCTAGGAATGAAGTGGCTTCCTGGGAGCTTCTGTGTCTGGGTGAGTGCCAGCGCCAGCAGGCGATGGGTTTCAGTGCACTGGGTGCTTGAGAGGTCCCAGCTCTTCAGCAGGCCCCTCTTCCCAGGGTGGGGGGGGACACCTGTGCAGGGGGACACTTGGGGTCCCCTTGAGCAGCCCTTTGCCCTGTATGAGGAGCAGGAATGGGCTGAGCAGCTAAGTGAAGCTGAGGGAGGTCCTGGAAACAACTAGTTGTTTGCACTCTTGAGTGGAAGCTCTTACTTGACATCTGATGTTCTGAAAATAAGTAAGGACCTTGCTGCTATTATGCAGTGGTTTCTCTTTTCTGGTTTATTTTCTGTTTCTCCATTGTCTATTCTTGGCTCTGAACCTGGAGCTTTGGCCCTCTGTGCTGGCTGCTCCCAGAGCAGGAGCTTGCTGATACCAGTGCTTTCACGCTTCCTGTGAAGAGGGCTTTGTGTTTGCAAGGAGCATGCATGCGTGGGTGGAACAACAGCACTTGAAGAGCGTTAAGTACCTCTTCCTTTCTCTCCTAAGGGACAAGGTTGCGCTTGCAGAAGGCTGAATTTATGCCARGAACAGCTCGGAACACCAACTCTCCCAGTAACTCCTTGTCACTTCGGTTTTCTGTTGCAGTTGTCCCTGGTGCCAGGCTGGCCTGGCCTCTTGGGAAGACTGGAGAGGGCACAGGGGCAGCAGAACTAATCCGAGAGAGYAGAGAGGTGATGACCTTTGCAGTCAGAAAACCATTAACCGTGGCTTTGGCAAGAGCAAAAGAGCTTTGGCCAGACTTTTGTTAGGGGAGAAGGAATGTGAGCCCGTGTCACCATGACATCTCCATGCCTACAGCTGCAGGAGCGCCACGGAGCCGCCAGCGAGCGGGTTGGGAGCGGTGACTCGCTAAGGTCACCGGTCCTCTCCTGCCCTCCAGCCAGGGAGGCCTCCACTGCGCTTACAATGCAACTTGCTTGAAAACCCCTTCCTTGCCAAGAGGTAACGCACACGACCTCCTCCAGGGCTTCTGGGCTTGGGTAGGGACTTGCTGGGCTGCAGCAGCTGGGGGATTAGGTAGGAGAGCCCTTATTTGAGGGGCTCCTGRGATGGAGT
Source organism: Eudromia elegans (assembly GCA_003342815.1). Classification (NCBI taxonomy): domain Eukaryota; kingdom Metazoa; phylum Chordata; class Aves; order Tinamiformes; family Tinamidae; genus Eudromia; species Eudromia elegans. The sequence continues at coordinate 1,142,570 of PTEX01000031.1, read as the reverse complement.
GTCCCAGGGATTGTGGAGGGCTCAGCAGAGGCTGAGAACCACATGGACCAGCTGCCTTTAAACTCAGGGCATCCTTGCAGGAATGCAGTGGTGTAGGAGGGTTTGCAGCAGACTTAACCCTTTTTGGTTTGTTCTTACTTTAGGTAGCAGACTAACTGTCCTGAGCATGAATGCTGTTGTTGCACAGAAACAGTTTTTTAGTAATTTAGTTCTCTTTTTTTTAGAGTGAGAGACTTAATTTTGGTGTTGGTGGGTGCTCGGAGGATGTGCACTTGATCTTATTTTGGCTATTTTCTTTCCTTTTCCCTCTTTGATGATGTGAAATGATTTTCAACCTCTTCCTGATTTGTGGCTTCCTAAGTGTGTTCCGGGGAATCCTGCAAGGAAACTTCACGTGCGTGGGYTGTTTGCTGCAGGTGAAGCATGTTGGTTTGTCTCCCTTGAAATGCACTGTAGATTTGGGAGTACATTGGACTGCAAACTGAAAAGTGCAGGTGTAGAAGGGATATGCTGTTAGCTTGGCAGAACTGGGAGGGCAGAACCTGCCCTCTCCTGTGCCCAGCTTGCTAGGCACTTCCTTTGGCTCTGGGGAAGTTTCTCCTCCTGGAACCATCTGCTCCACTTGCTGGCGCATCTTCAGGCTCTGTGTCCTTGCTGCTCGGAGCTGAAGGTGCCCAGGAGCTGCACTGGGTGCTTTGGCTCAGCGATAGGTTTAATGTGTCTCTGAAAGAAGGCGAGCAGCTAAGACTGCTTTGAAAGAAGGTCCAGTGCTGTGAGAAATGARTTTTGGGATGCAAAGATCAGCTAGAAGTTCTGGGACCAGGATTGGGGCTCAACAGCAGGAGTCCAGCTCCACCATGGTGTGATTGGAGCTGTGGTGGGTGCAGCACCTGGAGAGGCAGGTGTGACCCAGCGTGACTGCAGAAGATCCTGTCACCGCTGCCACTGGGTTCCCCCCAGAGCAGGTGCCTGGCCCTGCTCTGGGGCGGGTGAGAGGAGCCGGGCATGAGCAGCGGTGCAGTATGCTGGCTGCACGCCAGGATTGTGYGTACATTCCTGTACATACAGGAATTTTGGGTTACATCTGTGAATTTGAAGGCTATTTTTGGATGGAAGTGCAAATTGTTGCTTGGATGATGATTGCCTGGGGCAGGTAGTGTAGCTGTGGCCCCTTCTGGGTACTGCCTGCACATAGCTTAACCTGCACGGGGGCAACGAGGAACGTCGCTGTGGATGGATTCTTGCCCTCTTCTCAGTGTCTCAAGGTACATTAAGCTTCTCTGTCCTGCTGTTCAGAGACATAAGCAGCACTCCTAGAGGATACACCTATAGCATGGCAGGGGTATGTTTTGTCTTCTCCTGCGACATTCCACCTGCTGCCCTGTGTCTTCTGGCAGCTGCTGGAGCACAGCACAATGTGCTGATTGTTCTGGCAAGTTCATGCTGAGGGTTTTGCCTCAAATCCCAGCATCCAGAAATGGTCTTTGAAGTCAATTAAAAGACTGGAGGGAAGGCAAAGCTTTTCTGGGTCATAAAAGTACATTGATTCTGCTGGAGAGCTTAAACTGTGGAGCATCTCCCTGTGCCTTGATCCACTCTGGATTGGGAAGTGGGTTGAGAAGGCTGCTCACCTGCTCACGGGATGTGCTCAAGCCGGTCACTTCATGCACCTACAAATTTCTAGTTGGACAACTTAACAATCRATTGCTGCTTATCCTGGTACAACGGCAAGATAAGGGTGTCATAAAAGTTTATGACCCTGATGAACAGGTGCTCGTGTAAGGACAGSATTGTTCTTCCACGCTACCGTCGCGGTGGTTCTTGGGGTGATGAAGAGCTGAGTTCATCCCCGCCGTCCACCCGTTCGCTGCTGTGGCTGGTGCAGCTCGGCACCCTGTGCCCAGAGATGGCTCAAGACAGCAGACGCAGGTAGGGCTGGGGTGGAGATGGGCACGCTGCGCTCGCCGCCGGAGCAGAGGCAAGGGGCAAGGCTGCTGGTGGGCCAGCGGAGATCAAAGCGAGCGAACCTGGTGCGTGCCCACAGGCGGGAGTCCTTTGTGCCTTGCCTGGAATGTACCCTTTGCCCAGCCCTGATGGGACTGGGGATGCCAGGGAGTGTCAGGGAGTCAGCCAGTCCCTATGCTCTTCTACCTGCAGCTTCTATTGGTGTCCCTTTTTTTGACTGGTGCATGTGTTAATTGGTGTCCAAGCACTTGCTGTCCTTGTGTGTGGTGGTTTGGTTGTGACTGTTTTTGTGTGACACGAAATGGTGGCCAGTCAGCAGAGCTGCTGTGTGGCCTCTGAGGAAGGCGGTGGTTTGGCTGCTAGGAAGGGTGGGAAATGCTGAACCCACCACTGTGAGAGGTTGGGCGCTTTGCAGGCTCCTGCATCTTCTCCCAGCAATGGAGCCATTGCCTGGGGTGACCAGGGCGGTCACAGATAACCCAGCTGTCTTGCAGGGAGAGGGAGGGACTGGTGGGGATGGAGGGGGCATGGTGGCTCCTTCCCCACTCCAGGACCCCTAACGGGTAGACCTGCTGTCGCTGAGCCTGGCGGGCTGTCTGCGAGGCTGAACCGCGGTGACTCCTCTGCGCGTCGCCGTGTTGTCCTCCAGCTCCTGCTGCGCTGAAGGGGGGCACCGGGCGGCACGTGCGTCGGGCAGCGCTGCTCGGAGAGCTCGGCCTYGCCCGCATGCAAGGCACTGCCCTGCTCCTGGAGGACAAATACTAATGAGAAGTTCTAGGTGGCTTGGTAGCCCAGAAGTGAGTGCTTTGGGAGTCGGTGGCATTTTATCAGCAGCCTTTGCTGTGTTCATTCATCTGCCTGGTTATTGTGCTGTTGATTTACTCATCTGGTCCTGGTTATTGTACTTAATTACTCCCWGGGGTAGTTGTACCCTGGAGGATTCTTGCTCTCCAGTAAGAGATGGGTCCCTCTTGCTTCTCTCTTTGCCATGTTTAATGGGTCTAGGGGTTGGTGGAGCCCGCTCTTCACCTCAGCACAAGGTGTGTGGCAAGGGGGATGGGTCTCCCTGCGAGTCGCTTTAGATCYATTTCCTCTTGGTTCCCCCAAGCTGCCCCTTGTCCTTGAGGTGGCTAATGCATCTCCCTGGAGTCCTGGAAGTTCTCCGCATGCATCTCTCCCTAGACATGGAGCCTCATTCATGTGCTGAGGAAACGTCCTGCCGTGCCTTCCTCGGGCAAATGGCATATATATCTGTATCTGTTATATATATCTTAGGTACTTCTCTGGAGCCCAGAGGGGAGAGTGTGGGGGGGAAATGCCTCATCTAAGGGGATGAGGCCATTCCCTGTGAGAGGTTTTTGGCTTAGATGAGCAACTTAATGAAAGCTGGGAAGATGGAGAGGTATTAACAGGTGCTGGATTTACTGCACGGGGAGGTTTCACCCTCACGCTTGGGTACTTGAGCTGGAGGGTAAGAGGAAAGATAGAGCAGAATGATGGAGGACATATACTAATGCATATCTATAAATACATAGATGGATACACAGCTGCTTCTCTGGCCTTCCTCATGGTTTGATGGCCGGCTGAGAGCTGCGGGGCAGCTCAGACCCAGCTTTTCTCTGCTTCTCTTCTCCTCCTGCTGTTGATCGTGAGGATGACGGTTGCTATTCACATTCCTGCTGCCCATGGGACCCCAGMACTGCTGTCCTTTGCCCCCTGGGGACTTCATGGCAGAAGGGAGCAGGCTTTTGCCCAACCTGTGAGCTCGGGACTTGCTACTGTCAAAGCTTGGCCCTGCCGGGAGAGGAGGAGRAAGAGGAGATGCTCTGCGGGCTCGGGGAGGCAACTTGTTCCGGGCCAGGAAAATCCCTCGGAGACGGCCGACGCGCAAACAAAGAGGCTTTCTTCAGGTTTTATTTTTAGAGGACAATAAGCGAGCGTCTCGGGCAGCAGGTGGAAGCGGCGCCTCTGAAGCGGAGGCTCCCCCTGCGYTCTCGGCAGGAAACACTCGCTGCCCGCGGGGTTCTTCTGAGACAAAGAGTTTCTTGATGCTTCTTTTTTCCCCCTCTCTCCTTCGGTTCTCTTGCCTATAGGCGAAGAGGATTTGCTTGCTGCTCTGCTGGAGCCCCGCGTGCAGGCGGGCTCTGTGCATCGGAGGAGCCCAGCTGTGCCTGGCTGCTTTTATCCACAGCCATCGGCCCTGGCGGAGCTGGGGGGAAAGTGCTTCCTGATTGCTTTCGCTTTGTGTGGATTGGGGAATGGAATAACTACTCAGGGTGGTAAGAGCAAGGAGTTGAAGCTGCTTGGGGGTCTCTGAAGAGAGCGGGTGTTTTGCGAGGTTTCCCCTGCAGGATGGACTCGGCCTGAGCTCACACTCCTAGGCTTGGCTGCGTTCCCTCAAACGTCTCCTGGCCTGTGGATCCCTCGTGCAAAACGAGTATGTAGCCCTTTTGTTTCTGCTTTCTTCTGAGTCTGCTTTCGGGGTGCAGCGCTCTGTTACAGGCTGCGAGGCTTTTGGGGCTCCTTCCTTGGAGATGTGGCGATGTTTGAGTCCCTCGGCCACTTTGGCTTGTGTGTGTGAAGGGCCAGATGCAACGTGTGCCTTGGTGCCAGGTGCCACAGTCGTGGGTGGATGCCTCTGGCAGCTGGTGCTGCAATGGAGCCCAGGAGCCCGTGTCCTGCTGAGGGACTGGGAACGGGGCTGCTGCCAGGGCTCGAGCGACTGGAGAGAATTCCTCTTCTGGCACAAAATAACRTTGTAAGGAGCCAGTGACCTAAGCAAGAGGCTGATCCCATTGGAAAAGGGAAGCTGGTGGTGGCCAAAGGCTGAGCGTGGAATGGAGAGGCTGTGGCTGCCTGGTGCTGTGCATGTCCCTGCACACGGGTCCCTCCTGCTGCTTGTGTGGGTGCTCRGGTCCCTGTGCCAGTGGGCAGGTGGTGCCAGGCCAGCCCTGTCCTGCCTTCCTCTTTGACAGGAGTGATGACATCTTGCTTTACCGAACGTCCTCCCCTCCCCTTGGGCTGGCGAGGAGAGGGGCTCCTTGTTCCCGAGCTCTTGCGCAGCTCAATAAAGTGAGTGTTTCGCAGGGGCTCCATTGTGAGCCTGGCTRCATCTTGGCAGAGCTGCAGGAGGCTGGGGCTGCCGCATGGAATAGCGGAGCTCTGTCCCTGCCCGTGTCGCTGGGGGACAGAGGCCAACATGGGCACGTGCTGGGTCCAGGGGCTCATCCCTTCCTGCCTCTGAGCAGCCCTGGGCGATGCCGGTTTGGCTCCTGTCCTCAGACCCCAGTGTAGGACGCGCCCTCGTGGCAGCTTCTGCTGGCCCGACCTCTCCGCTCTGCTCCTTGGGAACGCCAGCTGTGCTGGAGGAAAAGGTGCTCACAAAGGGGACGACGACGTGCACGTGCCTTCCTGCCCTGCCTCCCCCGTAGCTGTTCAGGGGCACCTTGCATCGCACGGTCTCCTGAGTAGTTATCTATGGACAAAACCGGTCYGTCTTGCCCTACGGACAAGCCATTTCCTGTTCCCTGCTGTGGCCAACACAATGTGATGATCCCTACGTGGCACGAGACTGCGGAGGGRACGACCGGGATATCATGAGCTCGTGACGGCTCTGCATGGATGAGCTAAGAGGGCGGCATATCTGCCTCAAATCTCGGGCTGGAAAGTCYTGCCCCCGGCCAGCTCTTGGCCAGATGGTCCGAGCAGACTGGAAGAGTTGGCGTGACTCCTCCTCGTTCTGTTTGTGYGGTGGCCAAGAGCCGAATAAGCGACTCCCTTGTCTTGCCAGCTCAAGGGTTAAGGGCACCAAACTCTTGTGGTGACTTTGCATTGAAAACAACAACYGAGAAAAGAAATTAAAGGAATTCTCCTGTGGCCTCAGATGATCTGTRTTCCCTTTGGCAGGGAAGGACATTTCTTTCGGCGAAGGAAATTCCTGACTCARTTTGTTTCCCTGCTCTCTCTGGCTATGGCCATGGCCGTGTCATGCAGAGAAGTCAAAATTGTGAGTGTGGAAAGCGGCAGTTGCCAGGTGAGTAATCCTTCCTGTGCAAACATTGCACAAGCCTTGGCTGGAAGCACAGYGAGCCTGAGGAGTGACCTGGAGAAGGCACGAGCTCAACTCACCTGTGAGCAAAGGCAGGAGCGACCCTTTCCGTGAGGGCCTCGGCACGGGCTGCGTGTTGGATCTGCATCTCTGGACACCCGTTGTAGTGTCCGGTGACATTCCCAAACCAGGATCCTTATGATCACGTGCATCTTCAGACTGTTTTACCTTGTCTCTGGTCATGGGATTCTCTGGGATCCCATGGTGGAAGTGGGAAGGATGTGACCTGAGTTTTACTGGACTTTGTTTTTAYTGGGGTGTTTTTTGTCTGCTTCCTGAAATGACAGTGGACTGATGGTACCAGGAAACCTTTTCCAAGATCTCTTGGTGTTCAAGCATGCTCTGTGAGGAGAGGAAATGCCTATTTGTTCTTAGGAGCCAGAAATACGAGGGCTTGGAGTTCGGATTCTGCCACCCCAAGCTTGCTGCTGCACACAGAGGCCAAGAACAGCGTTACTTCTTGGCTCCAACACGAGAGGCTGTGGTAGCAATCCAGGCTGCATCTGACCGAGTTGCCAAGAGCAAACCTGTGGCTGGTGTTTCTTTGGAGGTACTGAAATGAGCAAAGCAGCAGCCCTCCATGAATACCTTCTGGACAAACCAGTGTGTTTTGGATATCACTTTTTCCTTTTGCTGAGAACTTAACTYTGTTTGTCCTGGCAGTTGAGCAGATAAGCTGCTAAGACCTTTGCTTGTGCTGGGAAGGAGAGGTTGGGGTCCTCTTCTTCCAGTACCCAGGGGGTGGGCATGGTGTTTCTTTGTCTCCGTATGTTGAAGCACTTTGCATCCTGCAGAAGCTCAATACATCCATAGAGCACAAATTCCTCACACATGCAGTCACTCAGATGTGCAAGGCTYGTTGCGGTGTGAGGGGTCTGCATGGCTTTGGTTCTGCTACAGGCTTCTTCATGGTGATCTCTTAGTGTGTAGTCATTTGAGTCACTCTTTATGGTATTAGAGTGARTTTGTTTAGAAATTCTGTCTGCATATAAGAATATATAAGACTTTTTTTAAGTGTAAGGATGATCAAGCTTGGTTGGGAGTTTTTTCCAAGCAGGCTATGGAGTCTCTACCCATGGAGAATCTCAGAATTCAACTTGACAAGGTCTTGGGCAACCTGCTCTAGCTGACCCTGCTTAAGACTGGTCCAGAGGTGCCCTCCAACCTCAAACACTCTCTGTCTCTGTGGTCTTCATTCCTGAAACATGAAATGAGTTTCTTTCCTTTGACTGTTATAACTGAAGGAACATCTCCAGCTGCCTTGACTCTGTCCTCTCCTTTTGCTTCCCCTCATTGCYTGAAAGGCAGGAACTACTGTAATAGCTTCAGTAGTCCAAGTCCCATATGTGTAGCCAATACCTGAGACAGGTGGTGACAGAACAGGGGAGACCTTTCTTGCCRGGGTGAGAAGCAAGTGGCTTCTGGAGGAGCCTAGCACAAGGGAAGGGCTTATGGAAGGTATCTTTCCTTGCCCTCAAACCTATGGCAAACTCCCCCTTTTTAGGGGAAAGAGCATACTAATCCCAGGAGTACAAAAGCAGAATAGGTTAAACATGTCAGGCGAAAAGTTAGGATGAAAAATCTCTTTGGGGCTGATTCCAACTCCTTTGACATGGGGAACTAGAAGTGTAACCTCGTCATACCTGTTAGACTCTGTTTGTTTGTTGTGCTGTTTGCCTGTGTTTTCTGTTTTGCTTTAGCTCAACTGGGAAAACCAGGGAAGAGCATTGCCTGGTTGCGAGATCTTGGCTTAAAAAAGGGAAGGGAGGAAAGTCACTTTGAAAGCAAACACGCAAACCTGTGCTGCATTCCAGACATAAGTAGAAGCTGTCTTGCAGGCGTGGCCAAGCAGACGTACAGGGTGTCTTCTTCCTTTTGGAGATCGCTGGGGTAAATCAACAAGCTGCTCTGCGGACTTGACTTCCTGGTATCTGACTTATCCAAGCCAGACTTTGCCTAGGATAACGAGGTGGAAGATGGTCAGGGGTTTGAGGGCTAGTCCTGTTGGCTCTATCATAAAGAAAACTTTCCTGGCATCATCTTCCGTGTCAGACAGTGATTAGATCCTTAACTGCTTGGCTGGGGTTGTGGCCTCAAAATCACAAGCAGGGAGATGTTTCTAGTCTTTTTCCCCTCTTGTCCCTAACAGAGGGAGTTAATGTTAAAGGTTTCTCTTGCTAGTTTTTTTGTTCTTAAATGCCCTCTCTATTGCTGTGGATCTAATCACTCGTGCCTGGTGGACACCAGAGTGTTTGTCATCAGCACTGAACACTCTTGTGGTGCTGTCTAGCCAGTCACTATCCCTCCATCACCCACGTGTGCCACAGGAACGTGATTCAGAAGGGCCCTGGAAACCAGAAGGTTCCAGCCTTGGGTGGAGAGAAGTCTTTAAATGGGGAAATCATAATCTGCTTCCCGTGACCTATGGAGGTTGGGCTGCTGAGTGGCTTAACCTTCTCAGTCATTTTCTCTCCCTCCCACTTCTATATCTATTTTCTGTAGTGGAAGGGTCACACCTACTCAGGCCGCAGCAGGCAGGGTCTTTAGGTGTGTCTGTCCCCTCTCTTCTGTAGGGTGATGATCCACCCGGGTTCCTTGCTCTTGCTAGAGAGTTTAGTTTCTCTTCTGGTGGTCTGTTGTTCCCACCTTGTTCTTGGCTCCTGACTGGGATATTTTGCCTCGCTTGTCCCTTTGGACTTCTGATGATGAGAACGCCTCTGTAGAAGACTTTCTCACCAAGCCATGCATTTTATACTGTGGTCAGAAGGAAGAATTGGTGTATCTTGACTGCTAGCCCTGAAGGAAGGGGAGGAAGGATGCACAGAAGTAAAAGCAGGAGGGTTTTGCTTATGCAGCAACATTCCCTGACCTGATGATTTTGCCTGGTCTCCTTGCTCAGGCCTGAGAGAGCAATTGAAGCCATAGTGCTCATGCACCAGTGAACCTGGTGAAGTACTTCCTTGGTCTTGGCCCTGTTTGTGTGGAATGGCTGTCTGTCCTGGGCATGTAGACTTCATCTGGAGCTGGGGACTGGGGAATCCTGGTGTTAGTAAACTCTGTTATGTGCTGGTGATGTGCATGAGCTCTGCCCCTCTCACTAATGGGCAGGGTTTCTGTCTTTTCAGTGACCCAAGAAGGCTACTATGGTGGAACTCCGAGCTTGGAATTGTGACTCAGGATCTCTCTGCTACCACGGGCCTCGAAGGACTTGTTGTGGACCCTGTGTACCTGGATCCTGAGGAAATGAGCAGGATGGATCTTGTCAAAGGGTGAGTCAGGGTGGTGCTGTGGTTACTATCTTTTCACTCTTTGCGGATCATTTGAGGGCCCCGGGAGATCACTGTGCGAGGCCTCCTCCCTGTGCTACCATAAAAGCAAGTGAAATGAGCAGGAGAGAGCCATAGGACAGAGAGCAGTTCTGATGGCTTCTGTTAATGCAAAGCATTAGCGGGCCTCAGGAACCTAAGCAGATGTCGGCGAAGATGGAAGGTGTGGTGGTGGCAAGTGGGCTGTAGGCTCCACTGGTCCCGTGGGAGCTATCAGCACTGTTGGCTGCCCCAGTGGGTGATTTCGGAGCTGCTCGGGGTGTCCTGTCTAGCGGGATGTGCTCTGTTCCAGAAGAACGCCCGTGCACTGGTGACGATGAAGCAGGTGAGCTTGGAGATCAGTTGCTCTCTAGTGCTTGGGAAAGCCGAGCTCATGCGCATACCTCTAAAGCCAACGTGTGGTGCTTGGGTTTTGCTTTAGTATTGCAGACCAATGCTGTCCACCCGTATGGAGAGGCTGAACGCAGGCTCCTGTGTTCATCGCAAGGGGCTGTTGTGGCCTTCCCCCCTGTCAAGGGAGGATCTAGACTTGCTCTTGTGCATGGGTTAAACCTCTTAAACCTTTCACCAGAGTGAGCAGTAAGTGCTATGGTTAAAGGCTTGCTGTCTGTTTTATTTCTTTAAAGTGGAACGAGGATAACTTGACTCAGCTGTGATTAAGCTTTAAGCGGCAGAGTTTGCACCCGCTGGTATCAGCCAGGTGTGGATTGTCAAACCTGGTGACTGCAGCTGTGCTGCCTGTGTGTGCAGGGGAGCATCTGCTGCTGTTCTGTTATGTCCTCAAAATCTGTCATTCTGAATTTCCAGTCTGTTATTTCAGTTTTCCAGTTCGAGTGCTCTGCAAAGAGCAGCTTTCTGGCACGCTTTATATCTGGTCGGTCTTCTCCCAGCGAGTTGCAGGGAGGCTTTGCCTCTTCAGGGCGCTTCCCAAGGGGAGGACGGTGCTGTCCTGCACGCACAGATGTTAGTGGACATCATTAAGTGTTCTCTGCTTTTGGATCCGTGCTGAGATCACCGGAGGTAACGCGCAGATGTGGAAGCAAACAAAGTGTTCAAGCACAAGTGGGGACACCCGCCGTGTGTGGCTGCTGTGTGTGGGGTGGCTCTTCTCATCTGAGACCTCAGAAATAACAAAAAGAGGAAGGGGCAAAAAGCAGAGCAGAGGAAATAGGGGCAGCAAGAGCTTTTGTCCTCGATGGTTTTTTTTCTCCATATGGAAATCGTTGCTGCATCAGGTTAGAGCTCTAGGACAGATTCAGGATGGGGCCAACTGAAGGGAGCCAAAGAGGAGAGCTCGCTCGCCTTGCCGGACAGAGTGAGGCCTTTCTGCATCCCCAGCATGCCCGTGTTTGCAGGGGCAGGAGAGACCTGCCAGCGCCAGACGCATTCGAGAGGGGACCTGGATTTCACCCTTCACCTGGGCTGCTCTCCCCCGTTTTGGGCATGTCCTGGCGAGGGAGTGCTGGATGCCCAAGGTCCTCCGGGAGCTCCTGCGCGGGGCCCTGCGGGGAGCCCTGGGCTCCTTTCACGGGCAGAGAAGAAGGGCGACCTTGCTGCCTTCTGCTGCAGGCTGCACGTGGGCTAGTGACCCCCATGTGAGAAGGGCCCAGGAGGGGTCTGAGCCCCAGGGAGGGCTCTGGGCCCTCGGCTAGTCTGCTCCTCTCCCCAGTGCTGCCCCCGCATGCACACATACAAAGGCTGCCTGTTGTGCCCGTGCCGGCCTGGCTCACGGACAGCGAGCGCTGCCTTTGTCCCTGTGGGGACATCCCCCTGCGGGGGATGCGCACGGGCTGGCCTGGGCGGCCTCTCCTCTCAATGCTGGGATTGTTGGTGCTGCTCCCGTGGCGCCTGCCGTGTGCCTCCCTTCTGTGGATCAGCATCGTCCTCAGCTCCTCTCGCCACTTTGGACTCCCCAGCGGCCGTCTCCGGGTAAGGGCCCAACCCTCCGCAGGAGCAGTGAGATCTGCCGGGTGTGCGTGGGGAGCCGTGTCCTGGGCCTCTATCTCCTTTGGGGTAGAGGAGCATGTTGCTTTTGGGAAGTGGCTGCGCTTCTGTTTGGATGTGTGGGAGGAAGTTACTGACACCAGAAGGCCCCTTCCAGAGGGCACGTGGTCCTGCTTAGGAGGCAGCGGGAGCCTCCTCAGGAGCTCAGACCAAGCAGGCCTTGCACAGGAGAGACGCAGTCTCTCCATATCCTCAGTCCAACAAGGCTCTGGTGCTTTCTCTTAGGGTTTTCTTGTGATGTGACCTTGATGAAACTTGTGTTGCAGGGTGTGTAATGTGACAAATCATGGTACAAATGTCCTTGATAAGAGTGGCTCACTGTTGATGTGAAAAGATGCATCGAGTGAGGATCCTCAGAGCATGTCCTGGCCTGGTTCTCTCCTGTCTTCCCATTAACTGCTAGGGCCCCCGGGAGCACATTCTTGGAGAGTCAGACTGGACAAGCTTATGAGCCCACAGAGAGGAGAATGAGAGTTGAGAAGGATGTGGACAAAATGAGAGAACTGGTGTGAAGCCAAACCGACATGGACTCCAGAGGCAAGACTCTGGGATGCTGCCTTGGAGCAGGAATTATCAGTCCCACAGATACCAGAGGGGAAGAACAAGTGGAGCCGCAAGTGTTCAGGGAAGGAGCCGGGTGTTTCTGGGGTTGCGGGGCTCTGGTCAATCCCCAGGACCATGCAACTTGAGAAGATGGAATCCCATAGGAGGACATGCAGCTCCCCAGGTAGATGGCCTATGGAGTAGGAAGCGGGTGCAGGCGGTTGAGCTGAAGGCCTTGGTGAGTGCCAGCCTGGGGGGCTGTACGTGGTGCCCAGAGGTGCTACTGGGGGTGACTGGGGCTGTCCTTGTAGCAAGTGTAAAGGAGAAGGAATTTCTGCTCCCACATGCAACGCTCAGAGCAGTGGGTGAGAGGAGAAGAGGGATGAGCAGTGGAGGTGAGCAGCGCAGGTCCCCACGGTGCTGTGGGTGCCTGGCCTGGTGAGGGACACGAGAGGGCAGTGCAGTGTCACCATGCAGTGTCACCGTGCAGGTGGTGCAGGAGGGTGCTGAGCAGCTGTGGGTTCTGTGGGTGTCCAGTCTTGTCCTGCATTGAAATGCTGCTGTGACTGCAGCCCTTAACCCTTGGAATGTGGTTTTGGGAAGGGGGAAAAGAATCTGTGGAAGGCTGTGATGGAGTTGGAGGCACCGATGTGAAGAGCACACGCCAAGTGAACATCACGAGGTGCTCCTGTGTCTCCTTGGCAAGGTGAGCTGTGCCAGGGAGGCGTTGCTCAAACCGATCCTGCCTGCCGCCCTCGGGCGGTGTCGGCAGCCCGCAGTGCTGTCAGCCGCAGTCCGGATCGCGAGGTGGGATTCTCGTCCTGCCCTGGCAGTGCTGGCCCTGGCTGGCTGGGACGGGCCGGTTGTGCCGACCTCCTTAGACGTGGGTGCAGAGCGCAGCCCTGAAGGCTTCTCTTTATTTATCTGTTTTCTTCGGCTGCCTTCTGACCCAGAAACTGCTCGTTCTGTGTGCTGAGCTTCGTTAAAGACTTGACTAATTTCTGGAGAATTAATTATTCAGTGACTATGGGGAGGGAAGGAGAGCTCCTGAGTTTATGCAGAATTCCTGACTCTGCAAGCAAACCCTTGTGCCTGCTGGGACGGGATGCTGGAATAAAAAGCAGATACTGAAGTCACACTCAGCTGCGTCTCCCGCAGCAGCTCCCCAGCAGAGCTTGGGACAGACATTGCCCACAAGTAGCCCAAGGTCTCTTTGCTGCGTGGGCCTGTGGAGCCCTCCAGCAGTAGCTCCCTAGGGACTGCTAATGAGGCTAAGTTTTTGAGGGATCCTTAGCCCCTTTTCTTGTATATTAGAAGGAACAGGTTTCCTGCAGGCTGGATGCTGCTACCACATACAGAAGCTGTAGCTGCACCCCCGTCGTTGGCATAGCCAGAACCTGGGGACTCCCTGTGTGCTCGTTTGTGTGTGCTGCAATTTCGGGAGTGCTGCTTGTTCCCTTTAAAGCTGTGCTGCTGCTCCCTGGCTAATTCCTCAAATGTGCAGCCATAGCGATGATGATTTTTTTTTTTTTTTTTGAGTTGCAAATAGCCGCCTGAGCTGGAGAGCATAGAGGGGTGACCCGTTTCCTTATCTCCACAGGTCCTTGATATGCTGCCGAGAGCAGAATCCCTATTTAATGAAGGAGTAAGGGCACATTGGCCGCCTCGTTCTGTTACGTGCTCCTCCTCCCTCCTTGGGCTGTCTGGGAGGGAAGAGCATTAGGAGGCTGTCGGCGGTGCTCTAATTGAAATGTCAGACCGTTGGCGTGTCGCCACTCGTGCGTGTTTGGGCCTGGCCCGTGTCGCCGTCAATATCCTGTGACGTGGAGGCACTTGCTGCGGTAACGGGGGTATCTGTGGGTGTCTCWCAGCCCTCGCGGCTGGGCCCTGTCTCTGGGCTGCCCCCTGTGCAGGGCAGGGTTGTGCCATGGGCAGCTCTGTGCTCYTCATGGATGCAGCTGTGCTGGGAAGAGCCTGCGCCACAGACTTGGTCCCATAAATGGGATTTTCTGTTTTTAGGAAGCACTGCGGACGCTCGACTGCCTCTCTGTCCTGTTGCACACTGGCACGTTGCTGGCTGTGACCGTCATGGGAAGCAGAGCAATGCGGTAGCCGGGGAGCGCTCTGCCCCAGCGGGCACCTGGCTCTAGGGGAGGGTGGGGAGCGGCTGCTCTCCCGCCACCCCTGTGCCAGGTCCAGCCCGAGTGCAGAGCAGTCCTGCCTCCCTCTGCTACCCTGTCCCACCACCTTCCCAAAGCAAGACGACACCTTGCTCAGCTTGTAGAGGTCTGTGTTTCATCGCCTTTTTAGCTTTTCTTGACAGTGTTGGCTGACTTTGTGTAATCTGTGGGTCTTCCCGCTTTGATTAGAGCAAACATGAATTTTAGCGTTCACTTTCTTTTTCTGAAGTCCACTCTAAGGCTTCTGCACAAGCTGCCGAACCACGTGGGCTTTAAAAGGGACAAGCAAAGGCTGAAACAGTGTGCACTGGCCTTCAGCTTCACGCCACGATGAGCGGCCAGGAAAGTGTAGGGGATGGGAGGAAATGATGCTCTGTCATGGGTGAACATGCACAACTGTCCTGAAACTTGCACATTTTGGACCCGTTTCCTTGGTGGTGCCTGGACTTGATGGCAGCAATGTGTCAGCTCCTGCAAGGCAGCTTGCCCGTTGCGACGTCCAGGYGCTCCCCTCGGCCGGGCGCCGCGTGCTCGTGGCACCGTTTGGCACTGCCTGGAGCCCCTCCAGCCTGGAGGGGAGCAGTGCAACAGCTCMCTGCCTTGGGAGGCTGTTCCTGTGCCTTGGTGCTGGAGCACAGAGGTGGGRATGCATCTGGGCCTCTGGTGAAGAYGACATCTGAGGTGAYRTCTTGTCCAAGTTGACACCTCCTTCCTGTGCCCACCAGCCACTAGGACCTTGGCTTTGTGTCCTAGCTGGGTCAAGGCTCCCTCCTCTCCCAGAGGCAGCTATGGCCACTTACTTGCTGTGGGTGGCAACAAGCCTGTTTCTGTGTGCAGAGATGCTGCGAGTTCCTCCTCCTTCCTTGTGTGTGTACTTTATTGTGTATTATATTTGAAAATCTGACCTTGGAAGGAGGGTGCTTCACAAGCCACCCTTGTGCTGCTGCTCTTTGCTCTGGTAGGCTCTGCTTCCATCCACGCTCTGCTCAAGGATCGCCCGCCCTCCTGCACTCTGTCTGGCCCTGGGATGAGCGTGGCCCGGGCAGCGGTGGCGCCTGCAGCTTGCACCAGCCCAGGCACGGCTGCCCGGCAGAGCGAAGCCTCCCTTGGTCCTCCTTGGGAGTCGAGACCCTCCTCGGTGTCCAAGGTCCTGCTCCCTGAGGCATGGCAGCATTTGCCCTGCTCGGCACCCGTGTGAGCCCCTGGATGCCATTGGGAGCCTGTGGCTGKTGGTGAGGCCGGGAGCTGCCTCGCTTCCTTGGGAAGCGTCTCGTGCCGGGCGGCCCCGTCAGCACGTTCCCTTTGCTGCTCACAGCGCCTCTGCTTTACCCATTGGCTCCTCCGCCCTTCGCGGCTGCCCCTTGGCTGTGCCGAGCATGTTCAGCTCCACGTACTGCTGCAGCRAGGGCTCCATCTCGGCTGCGAGGTGCATCCTAATGGCTGCGTGATGCCTTGCGGAGCGGCGCCAGCTCCACAGGCTATGGGGAGCCTGCCTGAACACGGCGCCCGTCTCCTGCACAGCGTGGTGCTCCGTGAGGTGCTTAGCCTGGGCTGCAGCGGAGCACAGTGAGGCCCTTYGGATGAGGCYYGTAGGGTCTGCRTTGCTCCTTRGCTYCCTCCCCAGCCCTCGTTTCTGGTGTCGCATCCTTGGCTCACCGGGGAGAGCAGCTGCCTCTGTGCCTTGAAGCTGCAGCAGCTGGAGTCTGCGTGCCATGAAATGAGCTGCTTAAGGGCAGAAACGCAGTGTATCGAACAGCCCTATCTGGGAGGTGGTGCCAGCTTTCATTTTTTTGTTTCCTCCCTCCCCATGCAAAGCCTTGCTTGCCATGTCCCCTGAGGAGCTCTGGGGTTATGGACTGCTTGGGAGGTCTCTGTGGCTTTGCAGAGGATTTCCTCTAAAAGAGCCTCTCAAAACCCAGCTTGTACATTGTTGCCTTGATGTGGGCAGCGCTGTCCCCACCACTGGCCTTGCCAGAGCGCTGTCGGATGCTGCCAAGYGGCTGGGGAGGGGACTGCTCCAGGTCACCTAATTCCTGCTTCTGCTGACTTCAATTTTTGGTTTGTTTTCTGCTGCCTGTCCTTGCTGAGTTTGATCTTGTTCCATGTCTGCTGCTTCCAATGCTCCCAGCTCTCTCTGCGAGACAGGATTAACTTGCGAGGGAGGCACTTGTCCATTTGTCATCCTCATGCACCACTGCAGCTCCCGACTTTGTTGGTGATTGCCTTTGATATAAATTTGCAGTGACACTGACCTGCGAAAGAGTGAATCAAGGACTTGAAGCCAGTGCCTGGGGTGCAGTTAATGCAGCCTAATGGGCCTCTCTGTTCCTCGGCAGAGATAAGACAATTAARTAACAAGCTGGAGGTGCAAATCAGGCAGATTTCAGCCACAGGGTGTAACTTGGAGAGATAGAAAGAGTGTGAGGGTGGATGAGACATCTGCCTGTTTGGGAAGTTGCAGGTGATTCGTGAGGTGGGGAGGTAGAGTTTGGTAGATGCAGAAGTGCTGCAGGATGGAGTTGCCTCCCTGTGCTGTGATGTGTCTGGGCACCAGCCGTGCCTGGACCCAGCCTGGGGCCAGGGCAGCCCATCCAACCTCCTGCTCGAGGGCTGAGCTTGGGACTGGCCACCCRAGGACACAGCTTGGACCTTTGGGAGGTGACCGAATAGCACAGGGACCTACCGAGGCAGATCGATTGTGCCTGTGGTACTGACGCGGGTACCCATGAGTGCTCCGTGCTGATCGCAACGCAAGAGCTGCTCGAGTCCCCGGGGCGGCCCTGCTGTCACTTCACCCTGGTCCTGAGCCCTGCGGGGCTGCTTGGGCTGATACAAATGCAGCATCCGTGATGCTTTTGCGGGTCTGGCTGGGCTCCTCGGAGCCCCCATCTCCGCACGTCTTGGCTGATACCGTCTCGCCAGCAGCTGCACAGAGGGCAAACATGGCCTGTTTGTTGTGCTCTGGTATTTCCTCTTCACCGCTTGTTGAATTTCTCCTGYTCCGTGCCCTGGTACAGGGTGACCTTTAAAGCGCGTTTTTATTCCATGTATGCGTGAGGCTGTTGCCTGATTATTTTCCCCGCTGCTTTTGGAGCCCCTCCCATGCCTGGAGGTGTYGGGGAGAGGTCCTGCTGCTGGCAATACACTGGAGAGGATGGGGTTAGGTGGCCTCGGCCCCTCATCCCTGCGCTGGGGTGACCTGGGAGAGGGACCCTCCTTCCCCAGCTGCTGTGGGGCCTCGGGATGGCCCTGACTGCGCCTGTGCTGGGGACATCAAGAATTGCAAAATGAAGGAAGAGGGAAAAAAGTCTGTGTTCAAAAAGCCCTAGTGACAGGGGAGRGGGTTAGTTTTCCGGTGCCTGGCTGCTCCTGGGAGGCTGGGATTGAATCTGCCGCCGCAGCGGGAGCAGGAGCGGTGGGAATGGGATGCAGTGGGAAGAGGCTTGCCGAGGCGGTGCTGTTTCCGTGGGGATGCTCCCCAGGGTGGTTAGTCCTGATGAACACTTTAGTACTTTGCAAGATTTGGGCTTACTTTGCTTGTTTTAATTAAATTGCTATAACCTGAGGGGAATCTTTCAGTTTAATTGAAAATCAGAACCTGATCCAGAATAAATCCAGCATCCCTGCTTATCCGCTCGTTGTGCTGCTGGGAGGTTTTTGACAGAAGTTAAAATTTGACCCTGGGCTCTGGAGCTGGCAAACCTTCCCTGCAAGGGGCAGGGCTGAGTCTGTGGTGAGGGGATTACGATAATCTCTCGTTTGGGAAGGATGCTGGGATTTTAATAGACTTTATTTTGATGCTGTTTTGAGACAATTACTGGGTGAATGGCGAGAAGTGAAAGGTTGGAAATAGAAATCTGCTGCCCTGTTCCGTGTGGACCCTGGGCTGCCGCCGTCGGAGCAGACGGTGCCTCTCTGGGATGGGTACGTGACCGCGTCCCCGTGCCCCTCTGCAGAGCGGCCGGGTCCCTGTTCCTGATGTCTTGGCTACATCTTGGCTCGTCCCTCTCTTGCCTGTGTGTTGGGAAGTATCCGGTCGAGGTGAAGGGAGGAAGCAGGTGAGTAGCCTTTGGAGTAAGAAGAAAATACAAAAGGAAARCCATTTATTTACCCGTGCAGGATGCCTTTGGCCATGTAGGTTGAAAGCTGAGCACAGACAGGTCTCCTTGTCCATCTCCTCCTCCTCCCTCTTCGAGGGGCTCTTTTTTTCTCTGAATAGACTGTCAGGTCCTGGCACCTTTTGGAAGGGAGGAAGGAGAACAAGCTTCGGCTGCCCTAGAGGAAACGCTCCCTGCTGCTAAGGGAGCCTCTGCAGCGTGATGCACTGCCTTGAGGGGTCAGGCAGTGGGACGCCTGGTGTCAGAGGCCTAGATGAATTCACAGTCGTGCAGGAGGACAACCTGGTCTGTGTGTGCTGGCCGCGTGGTCCAAACATCACCCCCCCCAACTCCATCAACCCCTGGAGATACTGAACCAGAAATCCATCCTTTACAGAGGGAAGGAGAAACCCATGGTAGGGAACCAGGAGTAAGGGGGGGAATCCTCCTCAGCAGTTGAGATAGGCACAGGTAATTCTTTATGAATGCAGACTGCTCTATTGATTGGTAGGTCTCTTAGTGTCGGAGCCTGGAGACTTCTTGCTTAATATTGATTGTTATTTTTCTGGGACTGAAGAACTTATGTTGGGCGGTAGCTGTACTTTCTGAAATGCTTTATCCTATTAACAACTGTTGCACTTTTTTCTCTTGACTCTTACAAGTATTTTTGAGGGGAAAATAGCTGGTGTTTCAGTGACTCCTCCACTATGGTCATTCACAGACTGCCTGAGGATGGGGTAGTTCATCCCCTACTTGCTTCCCGTGGGCAAAACCCGTCGGAATTTTGCATGACAGAATGGATCAAGGCTGGGGACGGACCCCGGCCGGCAGCAGATGCAGCCCCGCGGTACCCGCTCGGTGCAGAGCAGGACCTGGCACCGCTTCCCGCTCACCCCTGAGAGGTGCTCAGGCCAGCTCCCTACAGGCAGGTCCTCAAACTGTTTTACCTTTTGCTCCTCCTCCGAGGAGTGTGTTTTAGTGGCACATTTAGASTTACTGGTGGAATTAGACTAATTTTACAAAAATGAATTATAAAGGAGTGATATGGCAGGCAAATTAGTAAATGGATGCATCTGGTTTATGCTAGGTATCAGCATGGAAATTTGTAGGTAATGCAATATAATTGACAATTTCAGCCTAACTAGGGACTTTGCTTTAATTATCACGGCTCTGTATCCTCTGCTTTTATTACAGCCATATTAAAATGTAGCACTTTGACGGAGCTTTACGTCTCTGCTGATAAGCCCCTTAGTCACAGGGCTGTGTTGGGTACGTTGCTTCAGGAGGAGTTGGTCTCAGAGTTTTGGACTGTTCTGCCAGGGCTGTGGACAGCAGCMGGGACCTGGGGTTTGTTGTGGCACCATGGGCACAACGGGTGTCTTGCTGGCAAACTGAGAGCGTTTGCAGGATGCCCCTGAGGATCTGACATGGGTGAGTGTTATGCCAGCTGAGGCCCGAGGAGCAAGGGGCTCGTGGTTGCATGAGACGCACGTTTTTGCTTGACTTCTGCTGCTGGAGATGGTGCAAAAAGAAAACGTGTTGGATTTGGAAGAGTAGGGCCTCTTGAAGTGCTTCTCTGGCCTGGAACTTGCTTTGAAGATGCACATTTGWAGCTTGCTTCTTTTTTGTTTGCTTTTTCTTCCTGATATTTGAGGACCTCTAGAAGACCTTGCATTTAAAGTCCTTCTACGTGTGCATGKTGTTTCTTTGGGTTTTGCCCATCCTGTGAAGTAACATTCCCTACGTTATTTGTATTGCTCTTCTGCAACGCTTGATACCACATATGTGCCATGACACCAATGAAAGTGCATTAACTGGCTCTAGAAAAAGGGATACTCACGGGGTGTATTATTTGAAAAYAAGCAGATGAATTTTGTCTCCTAATTCCCAAGTTGGTGCTCAGGCCTTTCCTTGATCTCAAAATTCATCCTTGGCTCTGCTCATGTGAGGTTTAGTGGGGAACTGATGCCACTGGTGACCTAATATTGACTTTTTTTTTTGGCTTTTTAGCAGTTGGGAAAAGTCTCATTTAAAAAGAAAACTTTGGAATCCCTATGGCCAAAGTTAAAAAAATAAATCAGATGGTACTCTTGAAAGTGTGGATAAGTCAAACCAGAGCTCTCTGTTCTCTCCYAAGCCGGCACTTGGGGTGGCTCATGAGAAATCCCCTCTCACTTGACCTAGAGGCTTAACTGTGCCTTGCATCGTGGGACTTTAGGGGACTTTCCATTCCTTTTGCCTATGAGTGTCTATATAAGACTCTTTATTTCCTCCGTGGGAGAGATGCTCTGTCCCAGCASATGGTACCTGCGTGGTACCAGGGCCTCCGTGTTGCTCTGGTTTCCTGGGTAATGGCTCCATCTCCAGCGCTGGACAAACCTCCCTCTTTGTTAGTGGATGAGACTCTCAGGATGCTGGGGTGGAAGTGCCTCCTGTTCCAGGTCTTGTCTTACCATGTCCAGGCTCTCAGCCCTCCCAGGCTGTTCTGTTCTCTTGTAACTTTGATTTTGAACCCGTGCCTTGGCCTCCTCCCTAGGGAACATAGTGAGATCCATCTGTACCTGCTCTGCAGGTACCTGCTAGGCCTGGGAAGAGCCATGGGGAAGGGCCTGCAGCCAATGTGGGTCTTGCTCGTGGAGGTGCAAGCCTTGACTACCTGGACTCCAGTTAATGTCTGTGCCAAAGGTGGCTTGCTTGGAGGGATGAGCTGCCAAGAGCAAGGCGGGAGGAGGAAGGAGCAGCAGGGTCTGTGTGTGCTGTGGTGCAGCCGGTGAGTAGACACTGTAGAGGCAATGGAGAATTTGTTGGCTGTGCTTGGATAATCCCGTCCYCTTCCTCCCCTGCTCCTGTCTAGCCACCTTTTGAGAGGCATTACGGAAATAGAGATGCCCAAGGAAACTGTTGGAGTCCTGCAGGTGCCGTGTGGAGCTCGGGGCCGGGGGCAGAGGTGCCAGCAGTCTGGTGCCAAAGGCAGGTTCCAGCCGCCACCTCCTGCTCGTGGAGATGAAGGGCCTCAGTGGAGTGACTTAMCAGGGGTTTAATGCTGCTGCTTTAGAGGGAGAAGCTCTGCCTTACCCCCAGATGGCCAAGAACAGCTGTGAACGCCCTTCCAGCGGGGCCTTAGGTGGCCTCAGGGCTCAGTTCATGGTGAGTGGGGGATTGGGATGCACAGGAAGGGGAGAAAGGAGCTGTGGATCCACTAGATTCCCTGTGGATTTTTTTGGGGAGCAGGTGAAGGTGTTTATGTATTTGTTACATCCAAAGGTTTTGGATGTTGCAAGCTTTACAAACCCCTCCACACAACGGCACCAGAGAGATGGTTTTAGTAACCATGGAGGCTGTTCCTGACCGTTTTTACGGTGCAGGAGCTGTCAGGCTTGTGCTGTGGAGCTCCCTGCGTTGCATGAAATCTTCCTACCCTGCCTGTAGAAGGGGCTCATGCGGTGGTGTCTCCATGGCCGGCACACTTGGGGCCATGCGCAAGGTGGGGGTCTCCTGACCTCAGYAAGGAGGGAGATGTGGAGGACGGGTGCAGGGCCCAGCGAGCCGGCACCGCTGCGGGGGGGCTGACTGTGACCTCCTCTCTGCAGCTCTGGGTGCCATGGGGACGTTGGGAGCTGGCGCGGTCCTGCACGGTGGCGCCGCTCAGTGCGTGCAACTATCGGTCGCTTCCTCCCCTCCGGAAGGGCCCCCTGCCCCCCAGCCAAGAGCCCTGTGCGAATCCCTTTGCCCAGGGAGCCGTGTCTGTGCTCCGAGCCCCGCGAGGCTCCCTTGCKGCGCTGCGCTGCCTGCGAGGCGCTGGGGAGCGGGAGGAGCGGCGCGGAGGGGCTGCGTGCGCGGGAGCGAGCGGCGGGAGCGCGGGGGAGCCGCGGGCTGCTGGCGCCAGGTACGGATGGGCTGGGCAGGTTCGAGCCTCTCCCCTGAGCGCTGGAGTGGGAAGCGAGGGAGAGCCTGGAGGGAAGAGGAGGATGCGCGGGGAGGGAGCAGGCAGGGCTTCGGAGGCTTCCCGCTGTGCGATCTGGGGTGGATTGCTCCAAGCAGGGCAGTGGCAGCGAGCGGGTCTTCCCGGTTATCCCCGAGCGTGACATCTGCCCAGGAGGGCTCGGCYGGGCAYGAGGGGAGCTCGCTGCTCTGCTGCYRGAGTTAGCCCYGCGTTTTGGTGCTGTTTGCTCTGGGGTCTTTGCCAGGGTGACATGCGGATGCCCCTTCCGCTCGGCACCTTCTGCGCTGTGGGGCTGCAGGGAGTTGCAGCCTCCCTGAGGGTGCAGAGATGAATCCTCCTGGCCGGGGAAGGTCTGGGCTAGGGTTTCTCCTGGCCAAGCCTTTGCCTCCAGCCACCGCTCGCGGCTGCAGTCACAATTGGCCGCGCTGGAGGCGGGCGAGCAGGTGACACTCGGGCTGCCCGGTCTCAGGGGTCTGTCCCTCTCCTTGCGCCCAGGTGCTCGGCAGAGCTRGAGCCTCGCGCGCCGAGGGCTGCCCGCCCTGGTGAGGAGCTGCGGGAAGATCGAGCCGGGCTCCTCCTCCTGCCCGCCGTGACCACGCCGGGCGCTGCAGGACCGGACTGAGGGAAATGCATTGAGGCGGCTGAGTCGTGTTGAGCGCCGCCTGCACGGCAGCGTCGCCTCTGCTGCTCCTCCTGGGCGCCCGCACCGGCCAGCGAGTGGATTTGTACCTYGGGCTCCTACTGCCTTGTGCCGCCTTCCTGTCGCCCCGCAGCTCGCGTGGAGCGCGCGGGGCAGAGGATGTGCCAGCGTGCCGGGGGCCGCGCGCGGGGCCATGGCCGCCTCCTTTGGGAAGCTCACCGAGTACTTCAGCCTGCGCAAGTCGAGGAACGAGTTGCGCTCGGAGCGCCGGGGCGGCCGGCGCAGCGGCAGCTATTGCTGTAGTGTCACCGAGTGCAGGTACCGGAGCGGGGGGAGCCACCTGTGTGTCCTGCTGCCTGTGTGTCCCGGCGTGTCTGTGTGCTCTGGGGGGGTGAGGGGGTGCGCAGGCTGTGCTGCGTTCACRGTGCCTTGGCTGCTGCATGGGGTGTCTGAGCCCAAGGCAGCTCCTTGCCCTGGGGGGTCTCCGTGCGCTTTGGCGCCCATGATCCTCTCTGGAGGATGCGCCTGGGTGGTGAGGATGGCACCTCTCGGCCCTGGGGCTGCCCGCATGTATCGCTGCTCGTCCCTGTGCTCTGCTTCCCGCGTGGCCGCTCGTTGCGCGTGGGGCCGTTGGGCAGTGCGAGCTCGCCGCGGGCCCGCGTTCGTGGGGAGCGTCTGTGTGCAGAGGTGCTGTGGCCGTCTCGTGCAGCCCCTCRTGGCCGGGCGAGCCTGGGCTGCACGGTGATGGCTGCGGGGAGATGCTCTTTGCTGTCTCCCCCATGTCCCTCCTCGCTGGGCGGATGAATGGGCAGCTCGTGTCCCTCCTGGGGGGTGCAGGCCTGCACGGAGCCACCTTGGCCACTCTTGGGTGGTCCTTAGCTCCACGACATCCTGAATCAGCTCYGGGAGAGCCAAGGCTGCCCTGGCTCCAGCAGCTTGTAGTAAAAACAGCCCAAAGGTACCTGCTCACCACCTTCCCTGGTGTTTGAGCAGCTGTTATGCTGTAAAGGTTGTTGAAATAGCTGCGTGTGGCAAAAAGGAGCAGGAGGTTTGGGACGTGTGGTCCTCCCGCCGCTCTCGGCTTCCCTAAGGAGCGGGCACCTACTGTGCTGTTACTGCTGCCTCTCCKCTCGGAGCCCGCAGGAGAGGGCTGTGGCTTCCCTACTTGCTCGAGACAAGGAGAGCTTCTTCCTAAAATCCCAGGGARGTCAAGGCTGAGCCAGGGGCTTTATTGTGCCCTTTTGTGCTGTGGTGCTGGGGAGGAGCTGCTCAGTGCTAGGCTCAGGCCTGGATCTGTGCGGTGGGAAGGATGCAAGTGCAGCTGGGATTGGGATGCTCCTGGGGTTACTGGTCAAGTGCTCTGTGTAGAACAAGGCTGTGCTGCCTTTGGGCTTCTCCACGGCCTTGGGGACATGAGAGGCTGTTCCTGGGACTCCCCGCTCTGTTAACACCCTGTGCAAAGGGTGCGTGCGTCCTGAAGCCCTGTGTTTGGGGGCTGGGGGACAGCCTTCCTTGTGAGGATGTTACACTGCGGTCCTTGCCCTGGAGCATCYRCCACAGAGGTGGTGTTACTGGTACRTAGCTCRTGTACCCAACTTCATGGGGCTTYGCTGCTGTGAACRGTGTGTGGATGTGGTTCCYRTGAGCRGAACATTCTCCAGGTGACACCAACAATGTGGCAGAATACATGAGTGCAGCCCGGGGTCTGACCCAGGGCGATGATGGTGGGGTGGAGATCGAGTCGAAGGGGCTTGTGCTCTCCCCTGGATACTTTCCCAGGGCCTGGCGCCTTCCTCAGCGGTGCCCCAATGACTCTGTGGATGAGCAGCCTCCACGATCCTCTCTCACCTTCCCAGTGTTTCTGACTGCACGGGTGAGGAGGCCGTCGAGTGCATGTGGAGACGCTGTGCCCATTCCCTTGATTGCAGGAGATTGATTATGGGAGTAAAAATAAGCACTGATTGAAGCATGCGGTGCTTTGGAAATCAGTATTGCATTKCGCTTGAACTGCTCGAAGTTTTACCTGATTTTCTTCCCTTTAAAATCTGTCCAATTTGAAGAGCACCAGTGGAGGCCGCCATCTCGAACCAACCTGGTTACTGACATCTAGAAAGCCGGATGTTTTAGGGACTGTGTTCCTAAACCAAACTGAAGCCTGCTCCTCTCTAGACAAAGCTTTTCCTAGCTCTTTTAAGGACCTTTATGTTTTTATTTCTTGATGCCAGTGGAGGCAGAATCAAGACAGGGATGCGATGCTCAGACTTGTCCCTCTCCCTACTTCCCTGGGCCTGCTGGGCAGGAGGGGCAGCAGGTGCTTCATGCTGACCTTCCCTGGGGGACTGTCCTATGAGGCCCTTCTGGAGCCCTCCCCATGGCTCAGGGTGGCGGCACCCCCACTGCTCTCCCCAAAGGCCAGTTGCATCTCCAGGGGGTGAAAGGCTTGCGGGGCGGCCGGTGTCCCCACCTCCATCAACCCCAGCTTGTACTGGTGCCTGAGGGAACCCTTTCAGCCAGGACCCATCTTGGAAATGCAGCGGAGGGACTTGTGCCTAGTGAAGCCTCCCCGGATGGGCCAATGTTCAAGCCCCYCGGCTCTCGTGGTGCTCCCTTGGCTTGTGTCAGGTGGGGATGGTTGAAGACCTTGGCCTCTGCAGCTCGGAGGCTGCAGCCCTCGAGGGCAGCGCTTGAGGGGAGCGAATGTGACGTGGGYGGCCGCTTCCTGGAGCGGAGGGTTTTGTTCTTCCTCTTATCTCGTGGTGCCACCGTTAGCGCCTTCATCCCCAGCGCTCTGTGTGTTGGCGGGGCGGGCTGGGAGGTGTCACTTCTGGCACAGAGGAGCAGTGAGAGTACCAGGCAGCTTACACGGAATAGCTCTCATTCYGTTAGCTTTGCGCTGGAAAGGCGACACGACTGATGCCAGATTTGCTCTGCTTTCCAAAGTGGATCAGAAAAGCTGTCACATGCAGCTGGGCTGAGAAAGCAGCCTTCTTCTCTGGTGTGTACTTGGACAGGAGGAGACGCTGGGAAAAGGTGAAGTTTTCAGAAGGAAATTTCACACACACACACATACACCCCCCCCCCCCCCCATGATGCTTTTCCAGCCTCTTCTCTTTTTTTAGCCAAGTTGCCTAGTGGGGAATTAGTCTTACAGACTTGTAGCCTGCGCTCCTGGGCGCCTGCAGTGTTTCTGGGAGCACGTGGGTCTGCTCTCATGTTGTTTGATGGAGCAAAAGCTTTCTGGAGGACTTGCTGAGGACGGCTTTAAGGTCAGCCTCAACTCCTGATCTAAATGAGCTGCTGCCCAAGCAGGAGTTCCTCAAGGATGACTGTGGAACTGTGTCTAGTAACTGTAACAAATGATGTCTCTCATGAAAATTCCCTCATACTCTTGAGGCATGGCATGGGGAGAACCGGGGCCTTCTCCAAGGCTGTTCTGGTTTAGCGATGTTCTCTGTTGGCACAGGACCGTTTTTAGATCAGTCTGCTTGCCTGGAATCCATAGGGAAGCTGCTCCCTCTTGCAGTAACCCTCCTCTCTGTCTTGAAGGAAGGGCCTCGCAGAGGGTCTCTGATGTGCTTATCTCAAAGACACTCTCCTGGCTGTGGTAAATGGTGTCAAGAGTGGTGTTAGTGCAGGGAGAGAGGGAAGAGAGGCTTCTGGTTGGGTTTGGGTTCCTGAGCTTTCTTCTAGGGGAGACCTTGGGACCATAGAATTCAAGATACACAAGCTTCAGAGCTCCATAGAAATGAGTAAAAAGGAACAGTAACGCACAGAGCCCCAGCTCCTCATCCATCCATCCATCCATCCATCCATCCATCCATCCATCCATCCATCCATCCATCCATCCATCCATCCATCCATCATGTCACCAAGTGAATTGGGCCAGACTGAGTGTAAGGGCAGGGGAGACAAGGGGAGATCCCCCTAGGAAGGGGACAGCAGAGGTGTTTGGCTGAAGGTGAGCTGGGGAGTGGGGAGGAAGGACGAATGCTGGAGTGTAGTTGTTTGTTCTCTTATTTCCTTTAATGCCCCAGTTGGTATTTGGGAGTTCATGGTGTGTGTGTGTGTGATCCAAGCAGAGAGACAGAGGCTCAAGGACATTGTGTACCTGCCTGCAACAGCCCCTGTTGAATGGGCCCTTCTTCCAGGTGCTGTATCTGGAGCTAGGAGCTGTTAAACATGATTAAAACCTTGTCCCAAAGGCCATCTTGGCAGGACCATGAAGTTCTCTGTTAAGGTGGCTCAGAGTTTGATTGACTTCCCCAACTCTGCAGGAAACCTTTCAAATGTCCAAATGATACTTCTACATGGATAGAGGAAGGAGGAAACAARCCAAGTTCCAAGGAACTTGAAAACTTTGAAAGGGGTGTGAAAAATTTTCACATGAAATTGTTCAATTTAAAAAGTTTCTGGCAATTGTAGTTAAAAAGTCATGACTCCCTCGTGATGGCTCGGAGATGGTTGCTAGCCTGGTGAAAGGCCAGCCRGAAAGAGCATGTGTGGGTGCTTGTATCTGCATTTTTGCTGTATCACTTCGTTGTAACTCAGCAAACCCAAGCATTAATGCAAATAGCGAAAGTCCATGGCTGTGACATCAAAATATTCTGTGTTGGTGCCTAACTAGGCCAAGCTTGAAATAGACTCTTAAATCCATCGTTAGTGACTCGGATAGCACTGACCCGCTTTGCAGAAGTGCTGAGTGCTCCTTAATCCTGTCGGTATCAACAAGCAGCAGATGCTCCGCATCTTCCCGAGCGCGACGCGTGGCCGGAGCCTGCGCTGGAGCCCTGGGGCAGCTGGCATGTTCGCCGTGGGGCAGGGTGAGGAGCAGGACCACGTCTCCCTGCCCAGCTGCGTGTCACCGCCTGCCCCGGCGGCGCAGGTATGAGGTCCTCACTGTCTCAAGGATGTGACAAGCTGTCAGACGCAGCTCGCTCTGTTTTACAAGCAGAGTGATGGTGCCAAGGGAGGAAATGACATTTAGCTGTTGCTGCCTGATTGAGCTGCCTGGGCTTTGCATATTAAACCTAAAGAGGCTTTTTAGCTTTTCTCGAGACTTTTTTTCCTCCCTGCTGGTTGCGGTGCCCTGTGGTTGTGGTCCAGCAGGATGGAGTTTGGGGAGAAACTTGGGGAAGAAATCTTTTCCTAATGAGCCTGTGCTTGTACCACGTCTTCCTTGACCTGTTGGAACCCAGCAAGCCCTGGCCTGAAGCTTTCTGTGAGCTGAGGGCCCTGGAAGTTCTCATTCCCATCTACGCACACAGGGCAGCGTGAGGCAAGTGCTGTTTCTCCGTGGTGGGTCGGTGTTCCGTTTGGGCTTGCCTCTGTCCCTGCAGGATTCGGACCTGCCTTGGCTGGCTTTGGCCTCGGGGGTGCGTTGGCCTCCGCTCTTTGGAAGCGTTGGGGGCCACGTGTGCACACTGGGTGCTGCGTCCCTGGTGCATTGAAAAACTCCCTGCTTGGCAATGCTCGAGGAGGGAGTTGTCCAGGGGGATCAGGCGTGTCTAGAGATGCTCCGTGGGCCAAGGCCAGGGCTCTCATATGAGCCCAGAGGGATGCTCAGCACATCTCCCACGAAGGGGCAGGCACACATGGACTCCGGGTGCTGCCTGGACAACTCAAGTGTTTAGATCTGGCTTGTTTTAGGCCAGAAAAGCACATCTGTGCTCCTAGCACCGCCTTTCTAGCTTTGGAGTCCGAGCTAAATGAAAATGATTTTGCCGTTTTCTTCTGCTCTGCTTTTTAAGGTTAATCTTAGGACGACAGATGAGGATTAGGAGCCAATTATTTTTTTTCGCCCCGAAGCTAATTTTTGCRGAAAACAGATAATCGTGTGGGCTGCCCCTATTTTGGACCTGCTTGGGAGTGGGTAGCAGGAAGCGAGGGAAGCTCTGCACCGGCGCGGGGGGAACTGCCTGCGTAGCCTGACAGCAGAAACTTCTCCAGCAGCAAGTCCCGGCCTCTGAGTCACTGTTGCTCGAAAGACTGTTTGCTGCTCCGCTCACCCGCTGTTTTGGCACTGAGTCACAGCTGGGTGGGTGTGCAGGTAGCAAACAGAAGCTCCAGCAATACCCATGGGGGGGAGGAGGAGGAGGAGGAGGAAGGAAGTGATTGCATTGAGGGGAGATAAATGTTAATAACTTTGAATAAAAAAAAAAAACCAAAAAAAAAMCACAGGAGCTGGCAAGAGGAGAATTTCTGAATGGAGAAGAGGGGCCGGGCTGCCTTTGTGGAGCCGAGTGGCTCGAGTGGTTGATGCAGAAGGGCCTGTGTCCTGGGCCGAGTAGCATGGGGCTCTTTTACTGCATGGTTTCTTGGGTGCACACCGTGCTCCTGCTCTGGTGCCTGGCGGGGAGCAGAGAGGGGAAGCCACGCGAGTTCGAGGGGCTGGAGCGGAGGGCGTCATCGCTGGGGTCCTCCTGGGGCATTCAACGCGGGCAGTGCATGTGGGGGAACATAGACCGTGCTGGCCGGGAACGAGCGCGGGGTGGCCGCTCGTATGGAGCGGAGGAGGCTTCTCCTGAGAGCAGCCCGCTCGGGAGGCTTCCGTACGTCCTTCCCGCTCGGGAGGCTTCCGTACGTCCTTCCCGCTCGGGAGGCTTCCGTACGTCCTTCCCGCTCGGGAGGCTTCCGTACGTCCTTCCCGCTCGGGCTGCTGCAGGATTCTAGGAGGAACAGGCGGGTTCCCCTGGGAGCATCTCCAGGGAAAGGTGTGATGTGAGGGGAGCTTCTGCGGGCAGAGGAGGACGAGCCCTCTGGGGTCTCTGCTGGACGGGGATGAAACGCCTCAAAGAGGAGGAGAAGAAAGGAAACTTCTGTTTAGAGCATTCCAAATGGGAAAACCAGAACACTTCAATTATTTAAGAGTCAGAGCATGTTTTTTTTCCTAAGCTTTCATTTTTTCCCCTGTAGGAATAGTTGTCCATGGTACAAACTTATGCAAAGTGGCTTTATTTTGCATTTTTTTCACTGGGAAAGAGCGTACGGAGAGAGGAGCAGTTTCTCTACCCAGCGAGGCGCTCCCGGCAGCCCCGCAGGAGGGGAGGCCCCGGCCGGGGCGGAGGAGCCGCCGCGCTGCCCTGCCGAGGCTCGGGGCGCCCGCGCCTTCCCCTGCTCGTCAGAAGCGACGCGACCCGTTGAAACGGAGACCTCTCCTTGGGAGACTGCCGTTCCACTTGGATTTTCTTTTCCCAGTCTGCTAATCCGTTTTGTCTGTATCTGCAGAAGAACTGGAAAGCTGTCGGGCATTTTTCCCCATTCAACTTTCAAAGAACCAATAGCTAAAACTTTGCTTAAAGAAGGACTCTGATGTACGTTATGGGAGCGTTCAGCAATGGACCCGGGCCTCGCACCTGTGAGGTTCCAGGGCATTGTCACCCAAAATACAGCAAAACACGTGGATCATTACTTCTAGATGGTCTCCCAAAGGCATAAAAATGGCATTGCAATAGTATTTGTGAGGAATAGGACATGTTCTCCTTGGTGAAGACTCCTTGTTGAAAAAATTCCCACTCTGCTCTCTCCTGGGATGGACTGCTTGGGATGTCACCTTCCAGTGAGCTTCCAGCAAAGAGGATCGCTGGAGGTGGCTCTGGCCTCCTCCTGTCCAACCAGCCCAGTAGCAGATGGAAGAACATTATCAGGGCGATGCATAGAGGAAACTAGAAAACTTGTGTGATTCTTGTTAATGTCACCATTAACCTCCCGCAGCACATTGTTAAATTAGGTCCAGGGGGTTGTGCAGATGAGGAGAAAAGCATGTTTTTGGCTGCAGGCTGGAGGAAGGATGACCCTGGAGAGAGGCAGCGGCAGCCAAGTGGCTTTTGGTGGCGGTGTGGCATCTCCATCTCATCCTGTTGTCATGGCTAACCTGGCAGCCAAAAGCCTGCTTGGGTTCTGGGGTGGAAACGAGAGGTTTCTCACTGATTGCTTATGTTTTCCTGAGGCTGGGACCTGCGGAATAACTCCAAGGTGGGATGTACCCTCAGGCTTGGCCAACGTAGACATCTGGTTGTCGGTGTATTGATTGCTCTTGCATTGCAAGGTGACAAGGTGATTTTTGGGGATGTTAACGTGGCACTTTGGAAACGTTAAATCTGTTCAGTTGAATTGGACTGTTGGCCACTGGATCATGGTGCTAACCTGGCGCTTGTGTTGACTGATGTTTTGATGCCACAGAGAAAAATGAAAAGCAAATCTGGGTTTTGGATGGAAGACAAAGTGATGCTGTGGATTAAAACAGCACCAAAAACATCCCCTCTGTGCCCTGTAGCTCTGCTTTTTGTTTCTTGACTGAAACAATCATTTCTGACAGGATTTTGTAGTTTAAGACAAGACAAGTTCAGCATTGTTAACCTCAGGTGCTGGAAAAATATTAGTCACAGTGCACAAATCAAGCAACCCCAACTGGTGTCTTAGGGGTCTTTATCCTTTCTGCACTGAAGCATTTGGAGGTTGTCTTTGAAGCATCTTGCTCATGTTTGTGACAAGCAGCAATGTCCTTTACAAGATAATCTCTGAGGTTTGGTGGGTTTTTTTGCTATTTTGTTGTTTTATTTTGATCATCTCTCATGCAATGCCAGGAGTTTGAAGCAACAGGGAGGCTACGCTTGTCAGGAAACTTGAAATGGGGTGAGGAGCTTGGCCCTGCTGCTAGTGGGGCAAAGTGAAGACCTGACTTCTGGAGAAGGCAGCAATTAGTTGTTAAATGCTGCTTATTAAAGGTGCTCTGCTGCCTGATGAAGGTGCGAGTCGGTGCCCTGGCGTGGCGAGAGGAGGACCCACAGGCACCGGAGATACTCTTCCCACTTGACCTTGAACCTCCTGTGCATGTGGTTGTGGGGCATAGACCTAACTGTGCTGAACTTGTCCTTTTTGGTCGTTTTTAGGATTTGATCTTTTTTATCACTAGCAAAATCCCTTTTTTAAAAACAGGAGGGGGAAAAACCCACTTGAAATGTCAGCAGGAGGTTTGGGTGCTACACAAGACCTCTACCTATGTGGTCTGGTAGCATTATCATAGAATCATTATGGTTGGCAAAGACCTTCAAGATGATCATGTTCAGCCGTAAAGCCTTCAACTCCCTGCCTGCTCAACCATGTCCCTAACCACCTCATCTACACGTTTCTTGAAGAGGACAGTGGCTCCACCACTTCCCTGGGCAGCCTCTTCCCATGCTTCACCACTCTTTCCACGTAGAAATTCTTCCTGACAGCTAACCTGAACCTCCCTGGTGCAACTTGAGACCATTTCATCTTGTCCTGGCGGTCGTTCTTCTGGAGAAGAGATTGACCCCTGCCTCGCTACACCCTCCTTCCAGGTGGCTGTAGAGAGCAATAAGGTCTCCCCTGAGCCTCCTCTTCCCCAGTCTAACCCTCCCCAGCGCCCTCAGCCGCTCCTCCTCAGGTCTGTGCTCCAGCCCCTGCACCAGCTTCGCTGTCCTTCTCTGGACAAACTCCAGCACCTCAATGTCCTTCTGTAGTGAAGGGGCCAAAACTGAGCACAGTGCTCGAGGTGCAGCCTCACCAGCACCGAGTCCAGGGGGACAATCACTTCCCTGATCCTGCCGGCTGCTCTGTTCCTGATATATATATAGGGATAATCCTGGTTTGTAAGGATGTATTATCCCTATATCATCTATATATATATCCCATATATATATATCAAATCCCTATATATAGCCTTAAAGCTGTACTTTTTTGGGGGGTGGTTCCCACCACCCAGCCTCGCCTTCTCTTCTGCACGCTCTCGAAAGCCCCGTGGCTGCTGCTTGCCCTACACCTAGGGAACAATTTGTCCTCCTCCGTTAATGATGTGCAGGTTGCATTAGCAGGTGTGCAGCAAGGTGCAGCAGGCGTCTCTCTGCCGAGGGAGGAAAGATAAGGAAAGAATCCAACAGGGATTCAAGCCAAAGTATTTAGAGAGATGGAGTGCAGCTGGTCAGGGATCAGGGTGACTGTAAGTGCCCAGGGGGGACCTTGGGTGAGCGTGACCTGAAGAAAGCAATTAGCTCTGCAAGTAATTGAGCGCTTGATTCCCTGCCTGAACTGGAGCTGAGAAAAAGGGTGTTACGAAGGAAGAAACGACGGCATCAAAACATTTTGGGTTTGACTCCAAGCAAGTTATTTCAATTTCCCTTTTTAATGCATTCAAAATCTGCAAGTAAATGTCAAAATGGAAGCACTGTTCCAAAACACAACCGAAGGGCTTAGCTTCAGAAGCGTTGAAGGCGAATGCTTMTACTTTTTGCCTTGTTTTCCAGTAAAAGTGTATGTGTGAGAGAGAGAAAGAGAGAACGACTGAGATGCTGTCTGCAGCCCCCAGGAGTGTTTACGCCTGTTGACCCAAAGCCTGTAGGGTGGTGGCAGGAAATGTGTGTGCAAAGCCAATGGATATGGGTCGTTCTCACTGGATAAGTGCCCGGCGGGCTGAGATGCTGTAGGTCTTGGCCTGCAGGCTGAGCTGTCTCGCAGGAGCCCTCCCAGGAGAGGCTTTGCGCTGGCCCTTGGGGGCCGTGCTCTGGAGGATGAGCGCGAGCCACGGGGGCCCCACAGGTACCCATGTGCACATGGGTCGCGCTGTGAGTGTTTGACTGCTTGTGGCAGGGCTGTTTCGAGCCGTGTTCTCCCTGCCCCCTTGCAGGAGGCAGCTCTGAGGAGTGCCCCGGGTTGGTGGCACCCCGTTTCCTGCCCAGCTCCAATGGGGGAGCACCACCAACCACCACCGTGAACGCGGCGGGTTTGGGCACGGAGCGGGCCACGGCGTCTCCACGGTTGCCCATAACTTTGTTCATCCCCGAGATGGGAGCTRTACAGCGTTGATCTCTCTCCAGTGTGAGCAGCCATGATGGCATCTTATTTAGCCAAATGAAGACTGGGGTCYTGGTTTGGTGCTTGCTCTTGGGTTTGACATCTGGACCAGCTCAGATCTTACTGTGACCTGAGAGGAGGAGTTTACTGGAAGGAGATAAAATGCGTTTCCCTGGAAGAAGAGGTGGCTCCAGTCAGCATTTAGCTGTGGCTGAGGTTTCCTGTATGGGTTGGGTGCTGACACAGG
Organism: Eudromia elegans; assembly: GCA_003342815.1. Taxonomy (NCBI): domain Eukaryota; kingdom Metazoa; phylum Chordata; class Aves; order Tinamiformes; family Tinamidae; genus Eudromia; species Eudromia elegans. The sequence continues at coordinate 1,108,708 of PTEX01000031.1, read as the reverse complement.
AGCTGCTCTTGGTGCTGCCACGTGAGCCCTTGTCCCCTTCCCATCCTGGCCCCAGGCATGCAGCCWCCTACTTCGTGCTGCCTTGGTGCCTGTGCAGACCTTCTGGAGCAGGGATGGGGCAGGACCATGCCTGCAGCCAGCACCTTCATCCACGACCCCCTGCTTACAGCGGAGATGCTCCCTTTGTGAGCCCTGGAGATGGTCCCAGAGGCAGTGCATGCTAGGCCAGGGCTTAACCAGCAGCCCTTGTAACCCAAGAAAAGGAGGGGATTTGGTGAGTTGTTTCTTTCCCTGGGATGTCTCCTGGGCCTGGTGAAGCGGGCTGGCCCTGGGCTCAGCAATGGGCACAGCTAGYGAGGCTGGCCTCGCGGCACGGCTGTGCTGGCAGCAGGGCCCGGGCGTTCTGCAGCTCCCCAAAYGCCCCCGAGGCCCCTCTCGGCAAGGCCCTTCCCATGGCACGGCTGCCCTTCCTGCCTGCCCCTTCTGGAGACCCACGAAGCCCCCTCACCCTTCCTCGGGGAAGCGGGACTGCTTTCCCTGTGCAGGGGGGCGTTTTGTGCAGCGTTTGGGTGTTGGTGGCTGCGGGAGAGCAGCACTTGGAGAGGAGCTCGCAGGGAAGGGAGCTTTTTGCGAGCCTTCTGGTGGAAAGCGCCGTATTTGCCAGCTCCGGGGAAGGTATTTATAGAGCTTCACACGCTTGTGTTTCTCTGAACGGCGAGCTGGGGCTGTTTTGTTTTGTTTTGAAGCGGCTTCGGAGCCAGATAAAAGACACTCTGTTTTCTGCTGGCTCCCTGCGCTTGTCAGCCCRACGTCACCTTCGAACAGCAGGAAAMCGCTTTGGGGGAGGTTTGGGATGAGTCGGGAAGCGTCGTGCGGCTGAGGCTGGGCCGGGGCCTCCTGTCTCTGCCTCCGCGTGCCTAAGAGCGCAAGCAGCGGGGGCAGCAGCGTGGTCCCGGCTCGCAGGAGATCCCGGGGACGCCCGTGCCTGGCAAAGGAGTCACCTTCCTCGTCCGAGTCAGCTCTTCCTCACTGCTGCTTCAAAGCGTGCTCTGGGGAAGGGTGGCCTTGCTGTGCTGGCCTTCASGTGGGACGGTTTCACCTCTTGGGTSCTGGATGACCCGGGTGCYGCTGCAAGGACGGGCTCAGCCCTWGCAGTCCTGTGGTTAGTGCTCTGGGGAGAAGAGCTCGCAGCATGGCTTCGCTGGGGGTAGTTGGTGCAAATCCGGGTGCTGGTCAGCTGAAAAGGAAGCTTTTCTACGTGGTTTTGTTTTGTTTTCGATGTGGAGGAAGGAGTTCTGAGGGATACCCTAAAGCCTGCRTTCCTTGGACTTGGCTCCCTCCTCCTCCCTGAGGTGCTGCTCCCTCTTTAGATCTGCCCRTTAGCTTTCCATAGGTCTCTTCCCAAGCCGGCCTCCCGGTTCCCTTGCCGAGCCTTGCTCCTCAGGAGGACGTTCTCTCTCCTAGCTCTGCGCAGGCGGGGGTGAAGGAGACCCTTCCATGGCCTAGCTCGTGGTATGGGGCGGAGGCGGCGGGAGTGCTCCGTAGGGCTGTGGCTGTGCACGGGTGGCCGTGCCTTGCCCTCGGCTCCGGGAAGCTGCTTCAAAGGAGGTGCCTTTGTGGGAGGATTGAGCTGCAGTTGGGCCGTCRGTCTCTGCAGAGAGGCTCTGCATCAGGGGGACCTGGAAACGCAGTCCTCCGGTGGAGGAGCCATGAGGAGCGCTGGAGGACGCAGCCGTGCAGAGCGAGGCAGAGCTCCCGGGGAGCAGCTGGAGCAGTGGTGGGTTATGGCCTTTGGGTGCGGGTGGCACGGAGACGGGAAGATACTTAGGCCAGAGCTGGAGCAGGGGGTGCTTGTGTTTCCAGCAGGTGAAGCTCTGAGGGCYTCCCTCCCCATGCCCAGGAGCTGGGGTTCTCCAGAGGTTCATGTTCCGTAGGCTTTCTGAGAGGAAGGCAGGGAGGTCCTGTCGCTCGGAGAATTTGCTGGAAGCTCTTGTGCATGGAGAGGTTTCTTTGGTTGCTGGAGGTGAGGCCGTTCTCACGGGGACAGCAGCGCAGCCACTGGAGTGGTCATCCAGCCAGGTGCATCAAGCAGGGCCATCTGGGGGCTCCTGTGCATGGACCCAGCCTGCACGCTGAGCCTCCAGAGGGGCCTAGTGTAACTCTGGACACCAGAACTGCATCATTTCACCTACTTGTCAACTCTGTCCGCCGGCAGGAGGGCTTTGGAAATTCGGGCTGCTGGGGTAGGTTTTCCTCGTTGGGTATGGGCACACGTGCTTGCTTTGGGAGCTGAAAGGAGGGAGCTTCAATGCCCTCCTCTAAGGGGCTGAGCTGCTCCTCCCTCCCTGGGTGCCATGCTGGTGGCCGCCTCGGATGTGGCGGCGGGAGGACTCGGCCCGGTGACTCTCTTGTTCYACGGCTTACGGGCTGTAGCAGCGTCCGAGCGGCCGCTCTGATCGCGCAGTGCGTGTCCGTGGGGACCCGCGCCGCTGGGACGCGGCCTCCGTGGTGCAGCCCCTTTGGGAAGCACACGGGGAGATGCGGTGTGACCTCCCGACGCCAGGTCCTCCTCCTCCTCAGCTACCGTGAGGCCTGGGGAGTGACTGAGCAGGTCGTAAATACACAGAGCTGAAGTTTTCTTGGGAGTTCTAATTGAGATTTTGACTAAAAACAAGTATTTTCTTGTGATGTAGTCTTTATTGCGTTTTTTCCCCCAGTATAAATTATTGTCGGCAGCTACCTGGTCTAAAAATTACTCTTAAAGTGCAAATTCTTCCTTTTTTCCCCCAAAATGCCGTTTGAGGGAGAGGCACTGTGGGCACGACGTAATGTCAGTGTTTAAGATGCTAATGCTGCTCTGCAGCTGCTGCCAGGAGCGAAGGCAGGTGCGAGGAAAAGCACCGAGAGCTCCGTGCGGGAAGAAGGGCGTGTTCGGAGCTCCGCCGGAGCCGGGACGCCGCGAGGCAGCGCGCGGAGCTGCATCCCGTTGGYCTGGTGCCAGGGAAAGCAGTTGTGCTGATGGGTGCTCGCTGGAATAGTAAGGACCCAGGATGCTGATGCTGGCTTTGTGTCTTCTGGGGTGTTTTGCCTCCCTGTTGATGGAGAGGAGGCGGTAGCCGATGCCAGCTTCCCGCTCCATAGAGAATGTCCAGCTTGAGTGGGGGGCTAGRTCCGTGTTTCCAGGGAAGTAAGGGTCAGTCCAACCAGGACTCCCTCCCTCTACACCTTGACTTCCCGATGGGCTCGCCATCCCTTCCCTGATAGCGTAGCCTATGTGAAAGGCCTCCGAGGTGGCACGATGGATCTGTGGATCCCTCTGGCCGTTGTCGCGTGTCCGAGAACGGAGTCTCCTGCAGGATATTGTTGCCGAATCCGCAGCTCTGCGCTGGCCTTGGCGTCCCTGCTTGTCCGTAAATCGCCTCGGATACCAGCACGGATCAGAGGTTGCTGTCACGCTGGCGACGAGGAAGAGAAATGATGGTAATAAACACAGTAGTGACAGGCAGCCTCCGAGGGTCGGGAGCCCCTGCAGCACACACTGTCCYTGCGTGACCCCGAGGACTCGGTGGAGATGGGATAAAATACAGCGCGGTGCCGGGTCGTTGGTTTAGGAGCTGCTAAGCAGAGACCTTCCGTGGGAAGGGAGGAGATGACGGCGTGGGGAGCATCGCTCGCCGGCTCTGCCTGGGTTGGACCGGGGTGCTGCTGCTGTGGGTCCTGCCATGTCACTCAGTGTGGGGCTCGGGGCCGTGGAGGCTGCAGCCATGAGGGACGTRGGAACAGAGCCGGTTTCGTGCGAAKAGGCTGTGAGGCTTTGGCTTGATCAGCCTGCAAAGATGAAGGCTGAAAGAGGATCTAAGTCCTGTGTAATGGAAATTAATGCTGGGAGCAAACACTAGAGAGGGAAAAATAATTATTTAAGCTGAAGGTCAATATTGGCTCCAGAACAAGTGAGTATAAATGAGCTATGAATTGAATTTTGGATGGAGATTTGAGGGAGATCTTTGCACCATCCAAAGATGCAAAAGGCACCCCCCCTCCTGGCTTTGCTGTGCTTGCTCAGTCACTTTATGACGGGGAATATATGACAAAAACCTGTGGCACTGGGGGACAGAAAGGAAAGCAAATCCCTGTGTGTGTGTGTGTGTGTGTGTGTGTGTGTGTGTGTGTGTGTGTGTTGGTCATCCCTGTTGCTTCTGAACCCCATGGTTGGGTTGGTTGAGGTCTGACCATGCAGAGACCTTGAGTGTGTGTTTCTACATGATGCAGGAGGCCTGGGAGGCCTTTCCAGTGATCTCTGCAGTGAGTCCACCCTGTTACCCTGGGCCTCCCCCATGGGMGTCTGTGCTTCCTGAGTTTCCACCGAAACCGACGTGGGCTCAGGAGTGGTAGTTTATTAACAGTGGTTTGGATCCTTTTTCAGTCTTGAAACCTCTGGCTCATCTGTTTGTTTAATTCAGATTATCTTTACATTTTAAGGTGGGCAAGTGGTGCTAAAACGTGCTTTATGTTGTCTATGCTGCTGGTGTTTTTCAGCTCAGGATGCAAATCCTCATCAAAATACCCTGGGGAGGGAGGAGTCTTGGCTGAGGGAGCTGCAGCTTTGCAAACCAGGGGTGGAATTCAGCGATGGGAACAGCTCAGGCTGGTGACAGCGCCGTGTGCCGCAGAAGCGCCTTGCAGGAGACGTTGCAGGCCCTCAGGAGCATCGTCCCGCCTGCTCACATGGATGTGCCGTGTATTTTTCTTCCTTCTTTTCAAGGTCCTTGGATAGAAAGCTGCAGAGGCCGCTCCTGGGAAAGTCTCGGACGCTGCCCAGCATCCCGCAGTCCCCGGTCCTGAGCCGRCTTCCCCTCCAGGACGCCAAGGCCTACAGGGAGGACATGCCGGAGCAGAAGCCCTACAAGAAGCACGCGCTGTCGGACTGCCAGAAGGGGTGCACGGTGCCTTCTGCTGGTGAGTGTCACAGTGCTGGGGCACCGTTCTGCCCTGGGGACCTTTTAAAACTTAACAAAAGACTCGCTGAAATTCTCCAAAGATAAAACCTAAACAGAACGAAAACAAACCAACCCCTCCCACCCCCTCCAAAAACAGACGTGGGTTTTATCCTGCTTCAAAACAAGTTGTTCTTTATGAAGTTTTCTTTCTTCCTCCCTCAGCCTGTTACTCAAACCTTGTTGTCTCTCATTGCGCTGATCAGAAAGCTGACTCAACTCGTGAGAGCAACCTGACTCATCGAGGCGATGACGGTCGGAGCCTTCTGCCTTTAGGTGAACTGCATCTCCTGACCTCATATCGCTGCCTCCGCAACTCGCGGGTTTTCAAAAGCGTCACCTTATTGATGGCCTGAGGTGGCTTTGGGACACTCATTGATGTTCCTCAGCAGGAGCAGKGCAGAGAAGGGCAGAGCCATCCTGGCTGGGGTGAGGTTTGCTGCGGTGAATGCTCCCAGCCTAGGAAGGTACTTTGGGCTTCTTGTAGGGTGGGGATTTTTACTGTGTCCCTCTACTGATCCTGCTGAGATGCTAATCTGGAATATTCCCTRCTGTGTCTGTCCTGCCAAGCATGCTGCAGCTCCTCTTGCAGCAGGGCTCTTGAGTGCATTGCTTCACCCTACCAAGCTCTGTCCAGCATATGTAGGACCCATATTTCCCCTTTCAGCCCTTCAGATTGAAAGAGTAGGTCTGAGAGTGGGGGCCTAGAGGGGAAGACTGGGACAAAGGTAACTCCTGGGGCCACAAAGTGGGGACTGGTAGTGCCAGTCAGAGCAGSTAGCTGGGGGAGAAGCACCTCATGGTAGAGGACAGTAAGGGGTTCTCAGTGTGTTGCTGTGGAAAGAAGAAATCCCAGGAGTGTTTAGGAAGGAGAGATGGGCCGAAAGGGTTTCAGAAGGACACTGAGACCCTTGTGCCAAAGAATTTGTGAGTTTGCTTTGAAAAGATGCTGCTCTTCGCTCTTGAAGGTGGGGGAAATGGGRCTGCTGGTGCCTCTGGTTAGCAGAGAGCCCCTGAGGACGGCAAGGGTTGAGCATGRCTGGTCCCCCTGCCAAACCCTCTCCTCCTGGAAGCATCCTCTTTTTTCCAGGTAGCGGGGTGGTCGGCTGTCCTGTTGGCCCAGTCTTGTTGCTCCCTGCCAGGTGCCTCGCAATACTCATGCAATGAGGTTGTCCAGGGCAGCAGTGGTGCCTTAGGTTGTGACAAGCTCTGCGCTCTCTGCCTGTCTGTCCTTCATACCCTCCCCTGGAGCAGCGCTCGTGGCTTAGCCTGGGATCCCTCATGGCTGTGAGACCTGGCAGGGAACCAGCTGGCAATACCAGCAAGAGCTCACAGCGGAACAGGGGCAGCAACAGCAACTTGTCCAAACTCTTCTCCCTTTGGAAGTGCATTTTGAAGCCTGCTGAGGTGTTTTGTGCGTGCTGGCAGCATGCAGAAATTAGCTGATGTTGGTATCTGGTTCTGCCCGCTAGCCTGCGCATGGAGACCACGGGACTCTCGTCACGTCTGACCCCTTGCAGTTCCCCTGGCCTTGCTCTCGGGAGGAGCAGTCCATGCTGGAGCACCTGCACCTCTTCTCTGCCCTCTCTTCCTCATGCAACATGCCGAGCTCTTTGGAAGCTGCTGTGAAAGCGTGCAGGAGATGCTGCCTGGTCGCATGGTTGGTGTGAGTTTGTCTGGAACTGTGCCTCAGGGAGGGGATTAAAGCAGCAGAAATGGAGTAGCTGCATTTGAGCAGACCCTGGAGGAACTTCCCAAGTACTCCCATGAATGATGTGTTTGGTTGCTTTGCCTGAACTGGAGATGAGTATTGACCTTGCAACTCTGAGCTTCTCATGGGCATATGGCTGCCTCCTGGAACAACTTTGCTTGCAGAGATCTCCATCCTGTGCTTTCAGTTGGATGGTGGTGCTATTTTCCATCCTCCTCTCACTCCTGACATGCTGTTTGAGTTAGGAAGACTCCAAGCTGTCTGACTTCCACCCATACCTGGGCAACGTGCCAGCCCCAGCCTCCAAGGGAGGAACAGAAGGGCCTTTTTTACACCAGCTCATGGTACTAATGCTCAGGAAAGCCTTGTGTTGCTCATGTGCATGCCGAGTGATCGGACCGTACCGAGAGAGGAAGTAACTGAGAGTGTCAGCCGTGGCCTTGGTGCTTGGTCCATCCTTTGAAGTGCATCCTTCTGTCTTCCCAGTGCTTGAAATGGAAAGAAGACAGATTTCTGCAGAAACTGCCTCTGTCAAACCCAAGAGGATGCTTGATCTCTTGGAGGTGCTGGTTTTGCCAGGCAGAACACTGAGCAGCGGAGAGAAGTTTTAAGGTAGAAGAACATAAGAACAGCTAACCTGTAGCCTCAAAGGCTTATTTTGGTCCCTGACACTGCTGCTTCCAGGGTTTCCTCTTCTTAGTCTTTCCCCTTGACTTCTTTAGGCTTCAGCTTTTACTTGCCTGGAGGTTGGCAGAAAGCTCATTCCACAGCTAGAAAAGCTTGCTGGGGGACATAAGGTCCTGCTCTGGTATCTGGCTCCATCTGTGATTCCTGCCTGCGCTTAGGAGAGGAGAAGTCCTAGCCCTACCCCTGGAGCTGGGGATTATAGGATAGTTCCTGGAAGGCTGTAGCTACATATGGTGCCTTGGAGTGCACGGGGACCAAGGCAGCCCAACCCATGTGAAACTGAGACCCGTGTGTCTGTGCAACCTGAAGCCCTCCCTTGCCTCCTCGGGAGAGGTGCCCCGTGCAAAGAAGCAGGCCCTGCGGGGTTGGTCCCTTCTGGTCCCTATTTCCCAGCTGGGCTAAATTCAGCCTGTGGACTCAACCCTGCCCGGTGCCGTGCAGCAAAGCGGTGCTGGCAGCGCTGGGTGCAGCATGGGGCGACCTCGGGCACAGGAGAGGGAGCATCCGTGGGCCGGGATCTCACAACTCCGAGAGCGTCCGGCCAATTTGAGCCTGTGATTTGGGTGCAGAGGCTGAATCCATAGGTCCTGCTGGAAGAAGAGCCCTGAGTTGGCTTCTCCCCCGTGGCGGTGCAGGCGTTTGTGTCGCGGCGCTTCCCGCTGCTTTCCCAGAACAATGTTATCTTCCGGCGGCAGTCGGAGTCGGCGCTGGGATTGACGTGTTTATGCGCTGGATAATCACAGCTTTCACACGGCTCTTCTGTGCTGCACGGGTTGACGTTTGGAGAGGAGCAGTAGCTTATTGGGCTTGAGACAGGGCTAAAAAAACAGAAAAAAACATAAAATAAACCAAACCCTCACATCTTATCTAGCATTTTTCTTTCAGGCTGTGTTTTTTAGCATTTTTTTAAAGTTTTTTATTTATTTTTTTTAACCTTGTCTTGTGCTCCCGGCCCCATCCTGAATCGGAGTTAGGTTCATTGCATTTGGATTCATCAGCAGGACTTGGTGCACCACAAACTGTCCCGGTCCGTTAAAGAGCCCTGGCAAGGTTGGGAACAGCCTCAAAGGCAAAAGCAGAACAAACCCCGAGCTGCTGCGAGGCTGCCACGACTCATAGTGCAGCCTTCCTCCGACGCTCCTCTGCTCGACGCCAAGCCCGTCGACCGAGTCCGCCTGTTTCGAGGCAGGTTTTAACCACAGGGGCCTCGATCTGCCTTCGAGTCTGCGACCTGCTTCCCGCTCATCCCAGGTGGAGCAGAGCTGGGGTATCTCCCACCAGGAGATGCCGGATTCCTGGGAAAGCAGGCACGGGTGTCCTTGCTTTGGGGAGGAACTGTGGGGAGAAGGGATTCAGTCTAGTGAGGGACCATTTTGCATGGCGTTTTGGCCACTAAGAATGGAACCTTTTCCCAAGGATGGAGTGAGAAATATTTTACTTTTCCTCCTTATGGCTATCAAGAAATAAGTGATTTTTTTTTTTTTATTTTTGGGGGGTTTGCATGGGGTGTGTGGACAAGGGCAGTGGGAAKCGGAGAAAGCCCGATGTCTGCCAGCTGCAAAGCCAAAATGGGCTGTGAAAAGCATGTGGTATCCAAACTGCTCGGGAAAAATAGCAGACTAGTGATATTACGGAGCCGTTTCCTGTCATGTTTTGTTATTTTTCCCTTTTGTTGCAGTGAAATACGGCCAGCCCTTGTTCCCAGCTGCCAGCTCAGGGTGCGAGCGAGGGCCCTCTCCCATTGCTGCATCCCGGAGCCGAGTTCCCAGGAGGTAGAGCCTGGGGGCAGCGAGTTTCTGTGCGGAGGGTTTGCCCGAGTGCCAGACCGGGCTGTTGACGTGAGGCCGCGCAGGCCTTGGGTGTCCAGGGATCTGCTTTGTGTCTTGGGTTTTGCTGTCAATTTGCTCTTGGCAGTGGCATAAAGGGAAAAGGCTTTTATTTTTTGGAGGAGATGACAGCGAGTTCTTGTGTGATTTAATACATTTACCATGCCTCAGTTTCCCTATGCGCAAAGCAGAGATTTATTGTAGCTGCCAGTTAAAAGGATGTGGATACCTGTGCAAGAGGAGTTTTACGAGTGTGTAGCACTAACGGCAAGGACCATGTGCAGCTGCAGACAAAGGGTTTTTATTCCCCGTGCTGATGTTTCCTTTAAGCAGCCACAGACAACGTGGGACACGTTATTGGATGTGGGGTTGTGAAAAATAAGTGAAGTGCTTGATTTCTTTATTAAGGCCTCTCTAATAGCATAACCCCATTAGAATTAAATAATTTGGAAGTTGCAAAGCACTAGGATTTTGGTGTTTTGATTGTTATAAGAAACTCTTTATATGGCAGTGGAGCCTGGAGGCCCTGGCTCTGATTGCATTTGTGCAGTGCAAACCACAGCAGGCCGGGTGCTGCCACCAAGGCTTTGGGCAGACACGTGTCTCCCGAATCCCTTCCAGCAAATGAACTTCCCAGCCATCCGCCCTTTAATCGTCCTGCAGGTCCAGGTGCCTTGGAGAAGGTGCCGGAGCCTCCGGGACGGAGGTGGGTGCGTTCCCCGCTTCCCGTTCCCGCTTCCCCTTGTGTCGGAGGCGCCTCTGCAGGCTGAGGCTGGGGCTGGCGGTGCCCGGGCGAGAGCCRCGTGCCGGCGCTGCCGCTCTCATGGCCCCCGTCTCTCTGTCCCTCGCAGGGGAGGCCTGGCGGCTGGAGGACGACTGCGCGGAGCCCCCCGGGCAGCCCGATGTGCAGCTGCGGCTCCGCACGGCGGTGGACGAGGCTCCCTTCAGCTACTTCCGCACGCACTCCTTCTACATGCGGAAAAGCCTCTCGGTCGACAACCACCTGGGGTCCCTCGGCTACGCCCTCCACCCGGCCGAGACCAAGGCCGAGCGAGTCAAAACCAAGCTCCGGAGGCAGTTCGTGAGTACCGCCCGGCTGTTCCTTCTGCACCTCCTTCAGCCACCCCTGCCTGCTCGAGTCCCACGCGCCTGCACCTTCCCAAACGCTAACGTGTCGAGGAGGTGTTTAAAGCATTACCAAAACAAATAGAGGGGGGCAAGAGGTCTGTGTGGCCTGGTGAAGCGAGCGGTCGCATCCTCTCGCGTTCGCCCATGGCATGCCAGAAAGCCTCTCGGTCTGGTTTGGCAGATTTCAAAACTCTGACCAGGTCCTATGGTCAAAATGCTCCTTTTGGGCTTTTGCTGGCTCCGAGGTGGCTCTCACTTGGGTGGGTAACACGTGGCATGGTTGTATTTCTTTCCCTACCTCTGTAGAGAGCAGTTTAAAATAAGAAATGACGTCTGCAGTAGTAATGAGTTTGCACTGTTGTCGTCTGCCTTATCCATGCTTGTAATTTGGCCTCCTTGAGGGTCTACCCGAAATGCATTGAGGAGCTGGTCCGTGTGTCAGGCCACGGTTGACGCAGTGAGGCAGCTTGGGCTTTCCTGCCTCTTCGGGATGGATCCACTAGCCCGGCTGCAGGATCAACCTGGCTCTGCAGCAGGTTGGGAGGCGGGATCTGTTCAAAGTTTAATGGGCTTTGAGGCTTTTTCTTTTCAGGAGGCACCTGATACTGGCGGTTCATGTGGCCTTCTACGTGCCTCATTAGTGGCTGCAGGTTGTAATGAGAGGCTCAGGTGTCCTTGTTTTGAAAAGCCCTCGATGCTGGTTGGAAACAGCTGAGGGGACGATGCAAAGGGAGCCGTGTGCCCGTGCAAGCCAAGGCTGAGAGCCCCGGAGGGCAGCTCAGCCGGGCTGGAGGTGCTCACCCCTCAGCGCGTGCGTGTCTCTGTCGTCGGTGCTCGTTGGCCTGCTGTGACAGCGGGTGGCTGTGGTGACTGTTTCCTTCGAAGCTGGTTGTGATCCCAGTGCTGGGAGTCCTCCATGACCCGCCTGTGCGGGCCTTGCTGCAAGCCTGGGAAGCAGGTGAAAGCTGTCGAGACGGAGGAGAGCAGAAACAGGCTGGAGCATCTCATGAAGGGTTAGAGGGTGCCGGATGTACTCGAGATGAAGCAGGCCTGCTRTGCGGTAAGGAACGGAGCCCTGCTCGGGTCCAGATCGGTGCTGCTCCCYGATGGTGTGTGCACAGGAGCGGGGAGGGAAAGGAGCTGCTCAGGGGCGGGCGTTGGGAACTGCTCCTCTTCTGGAAATGTCTTTGGGCATCTCTGGTGGGTTCTGTTATCTACAGCCTCCTTCCAGTGCCAATGTGAGCAAAAAGTGTGGAAGCAGCTGGCCCAAGGAACCGMGCAGCTGGCCCAACTTCAGAGCTGGAACGTGAAGGCGGTTCCCTCAGTGGTTTTAARATGGGAGGTGAATCTACACCCTGCTTGTCTCATGCTCTTTTGGGGTAACACATCTTGGAGGACAAGGGGGTAACGCTGCAGAGCTCTTGGCTAGGAGAACAGTGAATTGCTTCCCATCAGTGTGGCTGACCTGTTCCTGATGGRATATGACGGGCACCAGGGCTCAGGGCCATCTCTCTTCATGGCAGTGGCGTAAAGGCCGTAGAGATGCAGTCGGTGGCAGGGGCAGATGACCAGGTCAGATGTGCTCTGGTATTTCTTCAGTCTCGCTGTATCTTCTGGAACTCCCTGTTTAATTAACYGCCCTCCCTTCTCCCGCCAGGGCAGCTGCAATGGCTTGGTTGTGGCTCAGTTTCCCTTTGCAGAAGGAGCTGCTTGGCAGGATCTCTTCCCGCTTGGCTGCCTGGAGGAGAGGTGGGCTCCCGGGGCAGAGATGGGCCCTGTTCCCTGTTCCTGGTGGTGCCATCTCGCTGCTGGCCTGCCCGGCTCCGACCCTGCCGCCCTGCACTGCTGGGACTCGGCTYCTTTGGGCCTCTGACTTCACTAGAGCTTCTGCCGATGGTCCCAGGGACGGGGTGCAGACCTTTAGCACCTCGGCACACACCGCAGAGCTGTTAGTGTTGTCCATCAAGGAAGAGCTATGGATTTTTGTAGGCTGCTTTTCCTACTGCTTCCTTTCTAGTATGTTTTAATAGCTAAAAATGTTATTGCTGTAGGCTGGGATGAAACTGCTTGGCCAGGGCTTGTGATCTTGTCATGCTTATTGGGATGAGCGATTCCAGGTTCCTCTGGGTCTCTATCCCAGGTCCAAGCCTGGAAAGAGCTGGGGGAGGACCTTGGATGGAGCCCCGGAGGCAGCATAGTTGCAGGAGTCGAGCTGAGCCTTGGGCTGGCGTGGCCCATGCAGCTGGAGTAAAGGTCCTGGCCACCCAGAAAGGGGACCTGGTGGCCGTCATTGCCAAGACTAGTTGAGCTGGGGGCAGACTCCTGCCCTCCTGAGGGCAGCGATCCCTGTCCGTGTGTGTGCTGGCTGTTCTGTGCTGGCATGCTGCGGGTGCCTGATCTACCTCTCCAATCGCGGCTGAAGGAGCAAGTCATCCTAGGCGAGAGCTCTTCTCCCCAGGCGTAGCAGAGCACTTAAAAGAGAAGGGAAGATGATTCGCTTTTGCTGCAGCAGCTCATCTGGGACCTTTTAGGAAGGTCCATATCTAGAGCTTGATTCGTTTTTCTGGGCTGTTGCACTTAGCCGTCTCATGGCATTAAATTTCTGGCTTTGCTCTTTCTGTGCTGACAGTCTGAGATGCATTTGCCACGCGATGCAGCTGCTCCGCTTCCTATTCCGGGAAGCTGCTGAGAGCTGCGGGAGAGGGTCCCGAATCGGGGTTTGTGAGGGGCCACGGTGTGGAGATTGGGGTAGAGCTATTGCAGAAACACTTCCTGTGCCATGTGGCCAACCTGCACTGATTGGGATGCAGGGGGTTCGCTTGGCTTGTTCGTTGGCAGAGCCTCGGGTGTTGGAGGAGCCTTGACGCGCTTGCTAATCGCTGGGCGATTGCAGTGGTTTGACCAGCATCACTTGACAAAGACTACGTGTCCATCTTGGGTCAGAGCTGTTCCACGTGCTGTGAAATGACCGTTCGCTGTAGTCCAGGTGGAAGTGCTTGAGGGCCGAGCGCCCCACGCCCCTGGGGAGGCTCCATCGGCTTGGAGCATGTGGTGGGAATCCCGGGCACAGGGGCCTGGGCGAGGGATCGGCGGTCCCTCGTGGCCGGTGAGCGGAGCCGCCTTCCGCAGGCACCTCTGGGACAGGGCCCCGCTGCGGAGGGACGACCCCTTTTATAACCCCTTGAGGTTATAAGAAAAACGATGAAGTCGACAGCACCGACAGCTCTGCTCCCCGGGCAGGAGCAGGCGGTGCCACTTGGCCTCGGCCCCTGGACATCTTTCCCTTAAAGCTGACAAGGCAGGATAGAGCGGATAACTGGAATGGCGAAACCCCAGGGAGGAGGGAAGCTCTGCGATGGAGGAGACCTGCTCAGGTCTAGGACACCCTGAAGTCACTAGCAGCAGCTGAGCTCTAGAAGGAAGCAGCTCCCTGCTCTTCTGCACAGCCGTCCATCCAGCTTTTCCCATTCCCATGGACTGACGATCAGTCCAGAGACCTCTTAGGTCGTTGATGGGCACTGTGAGGACAGCAGGTAGATGGTCTAAATGGCAGTGTCCTCACCCTGTGTCCATGTGACGTGTCAGCGTCATGCTTTATGTCCTGAGTGCCCCTTTGAGGGCCGTCCTGCAGCACCTGCCCTCCCCGAGGGCTGGTTCTTGCTGCTGGATGGTACTTGTGACGCGAATTACTGCGGCTGCCCTCGTGGCCGTGTCGTGCGTCCCAAGACAGGGGAGCTGGGGGCGTCGCGGTGCCACTCGCACTCCGCGGGTGGCGGTGGTGGCTCCTCGGGGACGAGTGTGACGGGATGAGCCGGCTCGGCCGGGTCAGCGTTCCCGAGTGCTTCCTTGCAATGCACCCGTGTGAGACCTGGGTCCTGATGAGACCTCGTCCCTGGATGCCACCCTGTGCTTTGGGTGTCCCTGCATGAGCAGGGGGTTGGACTAGATGATCTCTAAAGGTGCCTTCTAACCTCAGCCCTCCTGGGATTCTGTGAGATGGGCAAATAGTGACTTTTCCTCCCACTTTGTTTTAGCTTCTTTTCCCCCAAAAGGAGCCTTATTCCGCCTAGTTCCACCCAGCTGCACCCTCCCCAGGGCTTCTGTGGGTAGAGCGGGCGGTTCCACCCGTACCCTGGAAAGGCTTTGATGCCTCGAGGGCATTGCAGGGGTGTCACAGCAGCGCAGAGCAGCGGAGGAGAGATGGCCAAACGGGGCCGAGCTGGGGGCTCGTGCCGAACCCCTGTCCTTACCGCGGGAGAAGATGGAGCCGGCGCGTAGGGCGTCGCGCTGCGCTCCGAGCAGCTACAGGGCAGAGGGAAAGCAGAGTGCCCTTTCCCGCCCCGTTCCAGTTGCATCCGCGCACGGATGCCATGGCAATCGGCGCGGAGGCACCGTGCTGTGCTGAGGAGCTCTGCTCTGCTCTATCGCTGTGTGGTCGGGATGCCCGCACGGGGGATTGCTTAGTGCCCTCAGTCCGCCCGCTGTGCCGGTTATCCGCCCGGAGGGCCGGTTGGGAGGTGGCTCTCGGCGAGAGAGACCAAGGCCTGGTTTTGTCTGCTTTAGATGCCCARATTTCAGGTTGCTGGAGCTCGTGTTTTCCTGGCACCCCTTCTGTATGGCTTGTGGGTATCGGCGCTGCTGATCCTTGAACCAGCTTCAGGGGAGGCCTTAGGCCTGACTTCCACGTGTTTCCTTGGTTGTTGTGAGCAGGTTAGTCAGCGAGAACAGGAAAAAGCCCCCGGTCCAGCAAGGCTGGTATGCTGGAGATGCCAACAACCTGCCGGGCCTGGGGCCTTGGCCTCCAGCGCCGAGAGATTTGTGTTCCTGGAGCCTCTGGGGAGCTGCACGTAGCTCTGACCCTGTCTCTTGCTTTCCCCCTTGTTCCTGCTTGGAGATGCAGCTYGCAGCTGGATTTCCCAGGGCAGAGYTGTGTGGCTTGGGTGCCTGTTGGGCTGTGGGGCAGAGATCTGCAGTCTCTGGGGTGGGCAAGAAGGGCGCAGGGGGTGGCAGGAAGCCTCGGGARGGGAGATGGGGAGCAAGGAAGGTGTGAGAGGGGAGGGAGAAGCCTGGATAAAGCTGCCAGGAGAAAAGTGCGGTGGCCTGGGGATACCCATGCGTGTGCGGATGGGCCGGGGCGGGCGGTGTGCTGAGCGGGTGCTGGTGGGGCCGGCGGGGCTGATCCCGGCGCGCGGGGCTGATCCCGGCGCGCGGGGCTGATCCCGGCGCGCGGGGCTGATCCCGGCGCGCGGGGCTGGCCGCCCGCCCTGCTGGGGAGCCGGGCCTCGCGCTGGGCAGCGCTTCCAGCCGGCCCGTGTTTCGCTGCGGCCAGGAGTGGTGACAGGCACCATCTATCTCCCTTTCAGCAAGCACTCGTGCGGCCGTAAATTTTCCTTTCCRTTACGGAGGATACGTGAGGAGGCGGCAAAGCACGGGCTGCCTCGGACCTGTTGAAGCCGGGGGGATGTGTGTCGGGTGTCCCACTCTGCTGGGCCGGTTCCTGGCCACGCTGGAGGTGGTTGAAGGAGCCTCTGTCCACGACTGGTGTCCGCTTGGGTCCAAAGCCAGCTCCACAAGGCAGCGCATTCACGTGGATAGCTTGAGGTGACCCAGCATGGTTTTACCAACTCCAAGAGTGCTGTTGGCGGTGATGGAGCAGATCCTGCGAGGGAAAGCAGGGAGCCACCGTGCTCTGCGAGGGAATTCAGGTGCCTTGCAGAGGAGCAGCTGATCCAGGGTTTGAGAGAACTTAGTTGCTGGTCGATCTCTTASTGTCCTGGGTCAACACTTGTCCCCYAAATCATGCAGACCCTCACTRAGCCCATCTTGGGAGTCCAGCGTTAAGTAGGACAAGTGATGGGGGAAGAACACGTCTGCCTCTTTGCAGCCTCTCCCACCAAAGCAGAACAGCTCGATGCACCTYGGAATCGGTGGGACCTGCACGATGGCCCCTGTGCAGCCTGCGTAGCCTGGCTGGCCCGAATGGGCCTTCGCCAGMAACACACTCCTGGTTCTGGGGAACCTCCCTCAAGGGAGCCCATGGTCCCTGCCGCCTCAGGTAGCAGTGAGCACTGATAGAGCAAAGGGAGGTTTTTTGGAAGAGAAAGTACCTGACAGTTGTCTCTTAARCGTATTCATAACTTCTGCATTTTTGAATAGCTAATGCAGGGTAAAAGGCATTGGACTTGTAAAGCATCTGCAGGGCTTATGATTTTGCAGAGATGGGGAGCGTTTCAGTCATCCCTGAAGGAGCCTCAAAATAAGCAAGCAGTGTCCACAGGGCCCTGTGAATCTGCACCCAAAAGATGTTTATTGCTGAGGAAGGGGCTTTCCTCTGCTTTTGATTAGAATCACAGAACAATTGAGGTTGGAAGGGACCTCTAGGATCATCTAGTCCAACTACTCTGTTCCAGCAGGGTCACCCATAGAGCACGGGGCACAAGGTGGCATCCAGAGCCACCTTKAGCCATTCCAGAGAAGGAGACTCCACMRCCTCTCTGGGCAGCCTGGTCCGGGGCTCTGTCTCCCTCACTGTTTGAGATTTCTCCATAAGTTCCTGTGGAACTTTTGGTGCTTCWGTTTGTGGACGTTTCCTCTAATCCTAACAGTGGCCACCGCTGTGAAGAGGCCGGCCCCATCCTCCTTGCTCCCTCCTTTGTGGTACTTGTAGACATTTGCAAGTTGAGTGTCCGTGTTGGCAGCGTGTCCCTTTTCCRGGGGCTACTCCAAGGGCACGTGTGGCACGTGTTGCTTTTGCTCTTACTGGGATCTGCAAACCCCTGGGAAGGAGCCTCTAGATTCGAACCTGTACGTGCCCTAATTAAACCCAGCTCAGTTTGCCTGCAGCTGCACGGTGTTTGCTCCCTCTGCTGGTTTTGCCTTTCTGAGGAGCCGTCTGGAGTCAGCGGGCATACCTGCAGGCACCGAGTGAGGGGAAGCACGTCGGGCTTGGAGCCGCATCAAAGGCAGGGCAGGGAACATCTGATACGTGCGGGATGGGGGCAGAGCTTTGGGTGCAGCCTCTGGATGGTTAGCGTTGTGCTGCTGGGAAAGGAGCCTGAAAATGCACAACCCGAAATGACTCAAGCRTTGGGGGAGGGAAGGAGGGATGCCGAGGCCCTTTGCCGGCTTTCAGTTTTATCCCAGTTCTCCGAGCTAGACTCCAAAAACGTGCACCGTGTTCTGTGCTATTTGAAGTGCTATTGGTACACAAGAAAACGCTTATTTTAAAATGCTTTAAAATACTTCTGYAGCTGGCAAGGAAGAACCCTAGTGGGCAGATGCCAATGTTTTGCCTGGCTTCTTCCTCTGTGCAGGTGAGTCTTGCTCTGGCGGCGCCCAGGAGACGTGTGCACCGTTTCCGTGTGGGTGGAAAGGGTCAGCTCTGCATTTCAGTGACCTTGTCTTSCCAGGAGCTTTCTGTAACCAGAGGATCACAGAATCCTTAAGGTTGGAAGGGACCTCGAGAGGTCATCTTAGTCCAAACCCCCTGCACACACAGGGTCTCCTAGAGCATG